>CM076582.1:1533552785-1533766185 GCA_034641835.2 Pinus albicaulis
TATCTATATATTTGAATTGAAAAAGTAGTTTATAATCCTGTAGGTTTTTGCATCTGATGACAACTATACAAATGTTAGAATCCTCTATTACTTCGAGCAGTGAAATGTTCTTTCTAGCTCATAAAATATCCTAAAACCGATTGAGGATTTATTCCTGGAAATAAAATATCTGGATGCTAAAAGGTAGTGACACCTTTCAACTGACTGAAATGTTTCCCTATTTTATTTTATTGTTTTCATCTATTTGTTTCTCTCATGCCAGTTGGCTTTCACGTTGCTTGTCTTTCATACTGCTTGTCATCTGATTTGTCTTTTAACTCTTGGTCTTTTATATGTCTTCATCTTTAAACTGTCTTTGATTTTATCTGCCTACTCTGTTTACTCTTTAACTCTGTGAATTATTTCACCTTATTGATTTGTTACCTTTTCACTTTTACCTTTTACAGTAAATATTTACTCAATCTTTTCATGCTTCTTTGTTTTTAGTAAAAGTAGATTTTACTAAAAATACATGTTTAAATTTTATGTAAAATATGTCCTAGAGAGCGCTTTATATGAATCTATTGTATTACTATATATATCTTTTTCTAAGAAAGAATTTGAATTCATACCATGTGAGTCTTGGAGTAAACAATTTTGAACTAGTATTAATTATTTATCTAAGATTTTGTTCTGCTAACAATCTGCAAAATAAAACAATCGTTAATGAAAACAGGTTTGCAGAGATTTGAATGGGTTTCTGCGAACTGGGAGGTTCGTGGAAAGAGTCCTAACTATGGATGGCTTTAATTTTTGGTTGGAAATGGCCTTTTAGTCCTTTGTGTCAATTTCACAGAGGTAAACAAGATAATGATATTTTGGCTTTTGTTTGAAATTTTTGATCCATTGCATTAGCGTAGAGATTTATCACAGTGGCATCTGGGTTTTTCACATTGGTTTATTTCTTTGATGCAGAGTGGACAGGTGGTTTTAACACAGATCAGGGTGAACAGGAATTTCATAGCAATGGCATAGGGTTTTAATTCAAGCAATGGTTTTTTATTACAACAAAAAAGTGGAGAGATGGTTTATAGTAGGTGCAGAAGCGGTTTGGTGGTTTGGGATTGGGGAATGCGATAGAACATGGGATTGCCACGTGGTAGGGGGGTAGTGGATAAAACCACCCATTTCACAACCTCAAGTGGTTTTAAACTTCAGACTATTGGGGATTGTGAAATGGTTTGGGAGTCGTTGGATTTTGATAGCGAAGATCGGATGGTTAAAACTGGTTGCGAAATCCTATTCAAATGATGTGGGGTCGGGAGATAAAATATGAAGGAGTTTAAAAGTTATGGGATCTAGGATTTAATATATGTGGAAGGGTTAATATACTAAGGGTTAAAATGATATAAGGGGTCGTAAAATATAATGGAGGATGGTTAATAATGTCGGGAATTTATTATAGTTGAAATATATAAAGTGGGTTTAATGAAAACGAGACTCGGGTTTAATATATACTAAGAGTTTAAGAATTGTAGTGGGGAATTGTATTAAACTATAGGTTTAAATATATAAAAGTGCGGGAAACATATACTTATGTGGATGTTACATATAAATGACATGCGGGGAATTATGAGTTCAACGATGGTGCACGATGTGTATTTAGCACTTTTGAGCTTTATGAGAAAGTGGTTTTTATGTTTTTAATGGGAAGGGAATTAGTAAAGGGGAAGGGGGTTTTGGAGGAAATGGTTAGAATAAGGGAAATGGATATTAACAAAAAGGGAAAGGGGTTTTTAACTAAGGTAATGACTTCGAGTGGAAATAGGGTATTTAGCAAGAGAAGGGTTAAAATGACGGGAATGGGATATTTTACAAGGAAAGTGTTTAGAAGGATGGTAGTAATATGAGATGAACCAAAATGATGCTTTCCATAACCTTTGAAAGTAATCTACCTACCCATTCTTTATCCTAGCATTTTTATTTCCTTTATTGGGTGCATTTGAGCTTGCTGACCCTTTTATTTTCTTTTGATAAGCAAACTAATCTACTTCTAATCGTATAACTTCAAATGGCTTAGATTAAACTGATGAGCCGCCATTTTATCCTTTACTTAACTACTGATCTACGAAGATTAAATGGTTTTGCTACATCTTTATTCACTAACTATCATGACATTAAATTTAAAGCATGAATGAATCATGATTAAACTATTTGATCATCATTAATTGTGGCATTTTGGACAAGCTACACACAACATTATTTTCAAAAGTAAAGTAACTAAATTAGTGGCATTTGAATGTGCAACACTTTCAGAATTTTTTCTATTTCTTTTTGTGGGGTTCATATTTTAATCCTGTTTTTAATCCTGTTTTTAATCTTCTTTATTTTGGTCCTTTGATTTTTCTTTTAGGACATACTCTATTTTCATTTTTTAATATGGGAAAACATTTGCAGAAAGCAAAGGTATGTACAATCTTACAAGATTAAAACAATTCAATTCAAAATTATGATCCCTATTATTATAGGATCCTAACATTGGCTCCACTTGGGGATGACATCTCCTTGAGAGATGTCAAGAACACCATCAACTAGTGACCTGGTCCATTGGGCCAATCCCAAGCCTGCAGATTCTATATATTACTAAAAATATCAAACTGAAATCACAATATTTCCTGTAAATTGGAATCTGACACATGCTGAACTGAAATCTGATCTAAAATAAACTTGTTGTTGAAAAAAAAATCCATTAAAACTAAAATTATACCTACTTACTCTAATTAGTTGTACAAATTTTGATAAGGTAAAATGAAATAGCCAATGCAACCATTCAAGCATTATATTCATTGATTTGTTTTGCTATATTTTCTTGTTTGTGATCAGAACTATAGTTCTACAACATAATAGAAACTTGTCAACAAATATGAATTTGATAAGGAAATGTTTAATCTCCTTTGTTGACTCTAGAAACTTTTCAAAAGGATATTCCAAGGTATATGCACTAATTTTAAATTGATACAAGAAACTGTACATCTATTCTGGATAGCCTCCATGCCGTGAAACTGAACTGTTATTTCTTTGCAAAATTAACCTATGATTGTCCTGAGATAATTATAGATTTTCAAATAAACTTTGTGATGATATTTCTACTAATGGAAATGTTTGTTTGAAGAAAATTTTATCATCTTGATCCTAAATCTCATAAATAGTTAATGGAGAGATATTTTTATTACATTCATCAAACACATCAGCTATTGGATCATGAAAAACTTGTAAGGATGGTTGCAACCTATTGGATATGGGCTTCAATGGGACTTCATAGATTTCTGCAGGCTGCCCATCCTTTGTTTCAAAGATATTATACCAAATTTCCTTTAAAAACTGAAATGATTCAAAACATAGTGGTATAGAAATTTCCTGTGTCATTTGATCAGGTATTTCAATGGAATTTGATAACTGTAATTGTGAAACTGAAGAATCCTGATCAAGAGTTTCATTTTCTTCTTTGTTGTCAATAACAATACCTAAAGACTCCTGATTTTTTATTTCATTAAAGTTGGCTCTGATAAAATGAAATGAAGAAATACAAAGAGGCAAAGATCCTTGACTTATCTTGACATTTTATGCACTTTCTTCTTCACTTTAATAGCTGATATGTATTGGTTGATCACTATATTCAAGCTGTTGAAACTGAATTTCATCATCCCACAAACTAGCTATTGATTGCTCTGTAAAGTTAGCTTGAGTTTGGAGAACATAATTATCATCATAATGATCATATTTAGGCAATCATCAAAAGAAGGAATGTCATCAAACATACCCATTAGATCAGGAGATTGCGCTTCCACACATTGGTTTATAAATCCATTTTCTAATCTATGGTAGTTGGGATTAGCGAGAAAGTGTTTATGACTAACAACCTCTTCTCTTCTTGCAATAAGTGGGTCATGGTGATCTTGAATGAAAATTCCATCTTCTGTGGTGATATTTTATATCATTTCTTCTATTTTACTTACCAAAATGTCGAGTTTTACCTCTACAATGTTGTTCTTCTCTTCTTCTGCTTTCAACTTTTCCCTTCTAATCAGCAGATTAACTTCTACATCTACTGCAATTTTTTTCATCTGTTCGAGTGTTGAGGGTTTTCTTTCTCTTAGTTGAAATTCTATTTCTGGATCAAATGCGTTTGGGTAATGCAAGAGAGCTGAATCAGGAGGAGGACTTATATTTGATGGCATCGAATAATAAACTTGATTAAATCTCACAGAAAATTGTTGTATTGTCTCATCTGGCGATCTTTTCAACTAATTATATTCTTCTATGATCACAAAAAGATTGACTTTGATTATCCATCTATCAAGGAAAACTTTGACAAACTATTGGAAATTTGAGATGCTTGCAATAGGCAGATTCTTGAACCAACATTTTACTTTACTCTGCAAAGAAAGAGCAAAAATCCTGATTCTAACATCATCTTCATCAATATCAAATAATTCCATATAATTCTCGAGACCTTGAATATGTTTTTGGGCATTGATGTTACCATTCTCTCTGTCAAACTTAGGGAGATACTTGTAATAGTTATCAGGGAAATCATAGAGTATAGGAGGTAAGATGAGTGGCTTATATCTATCTGGAACTTTATAAGGTATAGGAATATGAACATGGATTGTAAGATTATTCTTGATTATTTGAAGCTTATCAATCAGAAAATGATCATCATAAGTTTCAGAAGAAAGCTACTCAAATGGATAAGGAGATTTTATATTTACAATTTTCAAAGGAAAATAATCAAATACTAATCTAAGATCTTCTCTAAAATACAATATACATTGAAAAAAATTCTTGATGAGAAAGAACATGATGTCTTGGATTGTAATCCAAGTTAGAAATGTAATTTTCCGATATTGTTCTTTGAGGTTCATTTCTGCAGTGGAGTATTGATTTTTAAATTGATTTGGAGTCGACAGGTGGATTATTTTAACCTTTTTGTGTCTAATCACTGTCCACCATCATAGATCAGTTTTTTTCTTTGTATAATACTTCTGAAGAAAATGTTTTTCCCTAGTATGGTCGCCAATATGTTATCACTCAGTAATTTTTCCACGGCTAAAGAAAGAAATTACCGAGGTAACCACATACCTGCTTTTGAGATCAAGATCTAGCCTTCCTAATGATCAGAGAGTGCTCTCTCTTTATGATTTAACTTTGTTACTTTAATTGATTTTAGGCTAGTTATTAATGACTGTTTTGGTTTGACTTTGATTTGTTGGTGGAATTATTGATTTAGAGGGATAATTATATGTATATTTTCCATTGGGCTATGGAGTCAATGTATCAAGCAAACAAGACAAAATCAAGTTCTAAAGGAAGAGTTCACAGGGCAAGGTAGCTAAGTAACATCAGATCTTTTAGGCTAGATGGTGAAGAGGTTTCAATCGGGATCAAGGAGAAATTAAGGATTCCTTAAACTGGATGATGAATGAAGGTGAAAGGGGTTAATCGGGATGGGAGAGAAATTAAGGATTCTCAGGTCTGGATATCATAAGAAAACATGGAAATGAATAACAGTTCAAGGCGGAGTGTATCTAAACAAGTTCTGAAATAAAATTCCCGTTATAACATTTAGATTCAGAAAACGTACAAGTTTATGGAATACTTAAGAAGATAACAATAAACAATTGAAAGTACTTCACTGAAGTGGTTCAACACATGAATCTTGTAATGCAATGCATTTATTTCTTGTCTTATCTACTAACTTGAAAAATGGTACAATAAACCCTCAGGTATTTAGATCAATTACAACTATATAAATGTTCAGGAATCCCTTCTAATACTTCGAATGGGTGAAGTATTTAAACAAAAATTAATAAAAAATATCCTAAAACTAATTTAGGATTTATTCCTAGAAATAAAATATTTGGATGCTAAAAGGTAGTGACACCTTTCAACTAACTGAAATTTGTCCCTATTTTATTTGATTTTTGTCATCTATTTGTTTCTATCATGTTGGCTGGCTTTCACGTTGCTTGTCATCTGATTTGTCTTTTAACTCTTGGTCTTTTATCTGTCTTCATCTTTAAACTATCTTTGCTTTTATCTGCCTACTCTATTTACTCTTTACCTCTGTGAATTATTTCACCTTACTGCTCTATTAACTTTTCACTTTTACCTTTTACATTAAATATTTACTCAATCTTTTCATGCTTCTGTGTTTTTAGTAAAAGTAGATTTTACTAAAAATACATGTTTAACTTTTATGTATAGTATGTCGTGGAAGTGCTTTATATGAATCTATTGTATTACTGTATATATCTTTTGCTAAGAAAGAATTTGAATTCATACCCTGTGAGTCTTGGAGTAAACAGTTTTGAACTAGTATCAACTGTTTATCCAAGCTTTTGTTCTACTAAAAAACTGCAAAATAAAACAATCATTAATGAAAACAGGTTTGCAGAGATTTGAATGGGTTTTCACGAACTGGGAGGTTCATGGAAAGATTCCTGACTATGGATGGCTTTAATTTTTGGTTGGAAATTTCCTTTTAGTCGTTTTTGTCAATTTCGCAGAGGTAAACAAGATAACGGTATTGTGGCTTTTCTTTTGAAATTTTGGTGATCCATCACATTAGCACAAAGGTTTATCACAGTGGCATCTGGGTTTTTCACATTGGTTAATTTCATTGGCGTAGAGTGGATAAGTGGTTTTAACACAGATCAGGGTGAACAGGAATTTCATAGCAATGGCATAGGGTTTTAATTCAAGAAATGGTGTTTTATTATAGCAGAAAAGTGGACAGGCAGTTTATCGCAAGCGCAAAAGTGGTTTGGTCGTTTGGGATTGGGGAATGTGACAGAACGTGGGAATGCCACATGGTAGGGGGGCAGTGGATAAAACCACCCATTTTGCAACCTCGAGTGGTTTTAAACTTTGGACTATTGGGGATTGCGAAATGGTTTGGGAGCCATTGAATTTTGGTAGCGGAGATCGGATGGTTAAAACTGGCTACGAAATCCTATTCAAATGATGCGGGGTCGGGAGATAAAATATGAAGGAGTTTAAAAGTTATGGGATCCGAGATTTAATATATGCAGAGGGGTTAATATACTAAGGGTTAAAATGATATAAGGTTTCATAAAATATAATGGCGGAGGGTTAATAATGTCGGGAATTTATTATAGTTGGAGGGTGAAATGTATAAAACGAGTTTAATGAAAATGGCACCCAGGTTTAATATGTACTAAGAGTTTAAGAATTATAGTGGGGAATTATAATAAACTATAGGTTTAAATATATAAGGGGTCTAGGGAAACATACTTATGCGGGATGTTAAAATATACATGACATCCGGGAGGGGTTTTTGCAATGGGGCCCGATGTATGTTTAGCACTTTGAACTATGGGAAAGTGGGTTTTGATGTTTTTAATGGGAAAGGGGAATTATTAAAGGGGAAGGGGGTTTTTGAGGGGAAATGGTTAGAATAAGGGGAAAGGGATATTAGCAAAAGGGAAAGGGGTTTTTAACTAAGGTAATGACTTCCAAGAGTGGAAATAGGGTTTTTAGCAAGAGGGAAGGGTTAAAATGAGGGGAAAGGGATATTTTACAAGGAGAAAGTGTTTAGAAGGATGTTAGTAATATGAGCTAAACCAAAATGATGCTTTCCATAACCTATGAAAGTAGTCTACCTAGCCATTCTTTATCCTAGCATTTTTATTTCCTTTATTGGGTGCATTTGAGCTTGTTGGCCCTTTTATTTTCTTTTGGTAAACAAACTAATCTACTTCTAATGTTATAACTTCCAATGGCTCAGACTAAACTGATGAGCTCATTTTATTCTCTACCTAACTACTGATCTGCCAAGATTAAATGGTTTGGCTAGATCTTTATTCACTAACTATCATGACATTAAATTTAAAGCATGAATGAATCAAGATTAAACTATTTGATCATCATGAACTGTGGCATTTTGGACAAGTTGCACACAATATTATTTTCAAAAGTAAATTAAATAAAGTAGTGGCATTTGAATGTGCGACACTTTTAGAATTTTTTCTATTTCTTTTTGTGGGGTTCATATTTTAATTTTTTTCTTTTGGTCCTTTGATTTTTGTTTTAGGACATACCCTCATTTCATTTTTTAATATGGGAAAACATTTGTAGAAAGTAAAGGTATGTACAATATTACAAGATTAAAACAAGTCAATTCAAAATTATGATCCTTATTATTATAGGACCCTGACAAAATGAAGATCTCATATCATGTTTCATAACCAGATTTGGATATTTAAATTTACGTTACCATACAATTTTATGATGATGGCATGTATTTTATAGAAATGACAAGAACAATATCAAAGGGAAAATTTGGAAGAAAATCATGCGCAATTGGAGTTGAATGAAAGAAACTTATAACATGGATTTTGTGTCTAACATGGAAATTTATTGACAAGTGTGGATTGTCTTCTTAAATCATGAATGAGTAAGTTTCAGTGTGTAATTTTGTAAGGTTTGACATAAATTTTTAAGCTTTAATAAAATGATGTTAGATTTTTGCAATTTGTACACAACGTAAACTTTTAATGCTCAAATGAAACTATGGAATTATATAAATGTGAGAAATGATAAAACACAATATGTAGGTTGAATCTATCAATTTGTATAGCGAAGAAACCATGGACATCCATCTAGTAAAGTTATTAATGACAATTTCAATGAAATTGCACAAGTTAATAACCTAGAAGATTCAATTCAAGCAAATGAAGGGAATTTTGAAAATGATCTCTATTTTATTTGAGGGATTTTATCTCTACTTTTTATATGGATTTTTCATAGTATATTAAATCATGGAATCCATAATAACGTGCATAGGATTTGTGAATGTATTGGAGCCTAAAAACGTCGGACATTGACCAAAATAAAAGTTGTAGAGTCTATTTTTGAATGTCTTTGCATCCATCCTTTTTTGATAGTGGATTGTGTGTGTAATTCTTGTTTAAATTAATGCATTTAAACTTTTGGTGTTACCTGTGAGTGTATTTGTTATGTGACTTTTATTTTTAATCCCTACCTAGTGCATCAAGTGGTATCAAAGTGAGTGGATCCTAAGATTCAAGACTCCTTGGGGGAGTAGATAGTTGCAAAAAAAGAGTGTAGTTTTGGGTAGAAGTGGTTGAGAGGAAGAGTGGGTGGATCTTGATATGTAAACTCCTTATTGTAGTACATAATTCCAACAAATGGTGAGTCATTTGACATAAATTTTTAAGAAGAGTGTTCAGAGGATATTGTTATATTTGTAGAAATTTTATTTGCACATTCGTGGGAAATGGTATCAAGAGTGTTCTTATGAAAGAGAGGAAATTCATTTAAACTAAATTTTGAAAGTGCTAGTAAACTTGTTGAAAGATGATATGACAGGAATAAATGAATTTCCAATGAGTGGTGAAGGAAGAGACAACAGAAGAAATGAGGAAGTTGATGCCAAAATAATTCATGTTGCATGTGATGAAGAGGTATGATGTAATTGAATTGGATTAGCAGTGAGGAAAGGTAAGAACTAGTGACCCAAAAGAATGATAAAAATGAAGAAGTTGATAATGTGCACCAATACCAAATGAACGTGAATACCCACGAGTTTTATGGAAGTCCATACCTAGAATGATTGAGTTAAATGAAGAAATGAACTAATATTTTGAGTATAATGAGATTGAATATCCATAAAGAGTGAATATTCCATGTAGAAGAATGAGGAGATATGCATGATATTGGTGGTAATTGCTAAGGAAGGACAAAATCCCGAGAGGCAAATACAAACCAAACAGTGGAAATATTGACATCAAATTGAGATAAAAGCTGTAAATCTTGATTATCATTTGAAAATGAAGAAAATATTGCATAATTAAAGTAGAATAAAAATATGGAAAATAATATTTTGATAAATTTTGTATAAAAAACCATGAAAGATGGCCTTATGGAAGATAGTAAAGAATTTGAGCCTCAGAGATGAGTTAAAATTGTACATTAATAAGATAATTTGTAAAGGTGCAATATATATAGAATTAAATTCAATTGTCCTTAGGCGATGCAAATTTGTTGTGCAAAGAAAGAAACAATAGGTAAAGAAAGCATAAGAATAAATAAATTCTTCCAAATGTGGTTATAAAAATGTCAATTATGAAAGTATGGCACATAATGTTGAAGGAAGTGTTTTTTAGATGCATGTTCCTAATACGTTATATGCATGAAGTTTGGTTACACTTTTTGGTAAGCGAGGGCACTTTGGGGTGAAGAAAAGCAACTCGATCAAGCCCTTTTGAAGCACTTGATCATGTAATATTTTAGCCCTTGATCAGGCTATTTGAGGGCTTAAATATAACTCGATCGAGAAATAAAACAAACCCTTGATCGAGCTCCTAGCATTGGGGTTATCTATGGCCAAGATGAAAGCTAGTTAGATCGAAATGGGCTCTATCGAGCATCTTTTAACTTTCTGAAATAGAACCTAGTGAAATGTAAAAAGGTGTCTCGATTGAGCTACGAGTTTGATAAAGTCGTTATTTGTTAATAAAAGACTGGTATACGGTCTCTGCAATAGAGACTTGTTTTCATAGACGGCGATGGAAATTGCGGCTTGTGAACGAGGGATGGAGAGCTTGATCCACCATCAAGTGGCCCCCATTGACATCTGAGAAGCCTAACCTTCCATGTGGAAGTCGAGGTGGGTTTTCTATCATTTTTTCTTGTTTCAATTAATTTTTTTGAAAATAAAAATATTAAAATATAACCCACCATACAAAAACAATAGAAAACCACAAAAATCAACCAAGGAAACCATAGAAAACCAACAAAAACAACCAAGAAAACTAAGAAGACCAAAGATAAGTATAATTTATTTTTTTAATTTTATTTCATTTCAAGCATAAGCTTTTAATAATTGCAATGATAACATGGCTATTATGATTTTTTTATTATTTTGAATGGTAAACTTTATTTTCTAATTATTTTAGGTTTTGAAATATTTTCTTAGGAATTTAGTGAAATAAAATTTCAAAAGATTTAATTTTTTGTTATTTAAAATGAATTTTTAAATGGATAAATGGATTCAAAAAAATTCACATTTCAAACTTAATATTCTAACACATTCGTGCCAAATTTCAAAGATATTAAAAAAAATATATACACAAAAAAGCTCCAAAACATAAAACAACCAAACTGTAACCAATAAATAAATTTCACATTTCATATAACATCATTATATTATATATTAAATTAGAGATCGTGACAACCATAGTCATTAGTAGCTTAAGATTGAGATAATGAATATAGTTTCTCATGGTGAACCTTTATTTATCAAATAAGATTTATATTTATATATTTTAAATTTAAATAAATTTATATTTTAAAGTTTTTTTAATAATAAATATAGTAACTTGTTTTAAACTTTTAATTACTTAAATAAAATATGAACGCATGGATCTGGGTTACACTTTTTGGCAGTAGAGGGCAAGCTTTGGGTGAAAAACAAAAACTCGATCGAGTTGTTTTTAAGCACTCGATCGAGCAATCTTTGAGCACTCGATCGAGCTATTTGATGGATTAAACAATGTAACTCGAGGTTATCTAGGAGCTCGATCAAGGAATGTTTTTGAAATTTCCTACTGATACAACCCAAGTATGAAATTAAAAAAGGTGGCTCAACCAATCCTTAAATCTCGATTAAGCTACAGGCTACATTGGGCCTTAAAACTAGATTTAGCCTTAAATATAGATTGAGCCTTAAAGCTCAACCGACCTATAGGCTAGATCGAGCTTTAAAGCTAGATTGAGCCTTTATTTTACCATGTTAAGGGCTCAAACGAGGTTTATTGAAACCCTCGATCGAGTTATTTAAATACCAAAATGAAGTACTCAATTGAGCTCCTGAGGTCCTAAAAATCATAGATTTCTCTGCAACCCCATTTTGTACCCTAGTGAATTTGGGTCAGAATTTTCCCTTAAGTTGCAGAGTTGATTATGTTTGATTCATGAGAGAATCCTATATCAAATAGCATATGATTTTGACACTTTAAAATTCATATGATATTTTTCATATAATTTGTTTTAAACATAATGCTTTAATTGTTTTTGGATAGTTTCAAAGGGGTTGAATAAAAAATCAACAACATAAAATATACACAACAAAAATATTTCAAAAAATACCACTATCATCATTTACGAGTCTTATTCAAAAGAGTAGTCTTGTTTTCAATTTATTTAAAGAGTTGAAAAAAAATCTTACGTGAACACATGTGTCTCCAAAATGCAAGTGAAATATTACTTCACCAAATTCAAAAAATAATAAAAAATATAATTTTTCATAAAAAAATAATAATATGAAAACCTTAGCTCTCTCTATGTAGATCATGCTTATATATATATATATATATATATATATATATATATATATATTAAATTACACATTTGTGAATTAAATCATGGAATCCATAATAACGTGCATAGGATTTGTGAATGTATTGGGGCCTAAAAACGTCGGACATTGACCAAAATAAAAGTTGTAGAGTCTATTTTTGAATGTCTTTGCATCCATCCTTTTTTGATAGTGGATTGTGTGTGTAATTCTTGTTTAAATTAATGCATTTAAACTTTTGGTGTTACCCGTGAGTGTATTTGTTATGTGACTTTTATTTTTAATCCCTACCTAGTGCATCAAGTGGTATCAAAGTGAGTGGATCCTAAGATTCAAGACTCCTTGGGGGAGTAGATAGTTGCAAAAAAAGAGTGTAGTTTTGGGTAGAAGTGGTTGAGAGGAAGAGTGGGTGGATCTTGATATGTAAACTCCTTATTGTAGTACATAATTCCAACAAATGGTGAGTCATTTGACATAAATTTTTAAGAAGAGTGTTCAGAGGATATTATTATATTTGTAGAAATTTTATTTGCACATTCGTGGGAAATGGTATCAAGAGTGTTCTTATGAAAGAGAGGAAATTCATTTAAACTAAATTTTGAAAGTGCTAGTAAACTTGTTGAAAGATGTTATGACAGGAATAAATGAATTTCCAATGAGTGGTGAAGGAAGAGACAATAGAAGAAATGAGGAAGTTGATGCCAAAAGAATTCATGTTGCATGTGATGAAGAGGTATGATGTAATTGAATTGGATTAGCAGTGAGGAAAGGTAAGAACTAGTGACCCAAAAGAATGATAAAAATGAAGAAGTTAATAATGTGCACCAATACCAAATGAACGTGAATACCCATGAGTTTTATGGAAGTCCATACCTAGAATGATTGAATTAAATGAAGAAATGAACTAATATTTTGAGTATAATGAGATTGAATATCCATAAAGAGTGAATATTCCATGTAGAAGAATGAGGAGATATGCATGATATTGGTGGTAATTGCTAAGGAAGGACAAAAAGCCTGAGAGGCAAATACAAAATCCAAATATGGGAAATATTGACATCAAATTGAGAGGTAAGTTTGTAAACTTTGATTATCATTTGAAAATGAAGAAAATATTGCATAATTAAAGTAGAATAAAAATATGGAAAATAATATTTTGATAAATTTTGTATAAAAACCATGAAAGATGGCCTTATGGAAGATAGTAAAGAATAAACTTTGAGCCTTGTAGATGAGTTAAAATTGTACATTAATAAGATAATTTGTGTGAAAAGGTGCAATATATATAGAATGATTAAATTCAATTGTCCTTAGGCGATGCAAATTTGTTGATGCAAAGAAAGAAAAACAATAGGTAAAGAAAGCATAAGAATAAATAAATTCTTCCAAATGTGGTTATAAAAATGTCAATTATGAAAGTATGGCACATAATGTTGAAGGAAGTTTTTTTTAGATGCATGTTCCTAATAGGTTATATGCACGAAGTTGGGTTACACTTTTTGGTAAGCGAGGGCACTTTGGGGTGAAGAAAAGCAACTCGATCAAGCCCTTTTGAAGCACTTGATCATGTAATATTTTAGCCCTTGATCAGGCTATTTGAGGTCTTAAATATAACTCGATCGAGAAATAAAAAAACCCTTGATCGAGCTCCTATGTAACCCAAGGTTATCTATGGCCTTGATCAAGCTAAGGGTTCGATCGAGAAATGGGCTCTATCGAGCATCTTTTTTTTAACTTTCCACCAATAGAACCTATCCGTGAAATGTAAAAAGGTGTCTCGATTGAGCTACGATTTTGATAAAGTCGTTATTTGTTAATAAAAGACCGGTATACGGTCTCTGCAAGACATTTTTCATAGACCGTGAGTAAAATTGCAGCTTGAACGAGGATGGAGGAGCTTGATCCACCATCAAGTGGCCCCATTGACATGCCAGAAGCCTAACCCAACTTCCATCTGGAAGTCGAGGTGGGTTTTCTATCATTTTTTTTCTTATTTCAATTAATTTTTTTTGAAAATAAAAATATTAAAATATAACCCACCATACAAAAACAATAGAAAACCACAAAAATCAACCAAGGAAACCATAGAAAACCAACAAAAACAACCAAGAAAACTAAGAAGACCAAAGATAAGTATAATTTATTTTTTTAATTTTATTTCATTTCAAGCATAAGCTTTTAATAATTGCAATGATAACATGGCTATTATGATTTTTTTATTATTTTGAATGGTAAACTTTATTTTCTAATTATTTTAGGTTTTGAAATATTTTCTTAGGAATTTAGTGAAATAAAATTTCAAAAGATTTAATTTTTTGTTATTTAAAATGAATTTTTAAATGGATAAATGGATTCAAAAAAATTCACATTTCAAACTTAATATTCTAACACATTCGTGCCAAATTTCAAAGATATTAAAAAAAATATATACACAAAAAAGCTCCAAAACATAAAACAACCAAACTGTAACCAATAAATAAATTTCACATTTCATATAACATCATTATATTATATATTAAATTAGAGATCGTGACAACCATAGTCATTAGTAGCTTAAGATTGAGATAATGAATATAGTTTCTCATGGTGAACCTTTATTTATCAAATAAGATTTATATTTATATATTTTAAATTTAAATAAATTTATATTTTAAAGTTTTTTTAATAATAAATATAGTAACTTGTTTTAAACTTTTAATTACTTAAATAAAATATGAACGCATGGATCTGGGTTACACTTTTTGGCAGTAGAGGGCAAGCTTTGGGTGAAAAACAAAAACTCGATCGAGTTGTTTTTAAGCACTCGATCGAGCAATCTTTGAGCACTCGATCGAGCTATTTGATGGATTAAACAATGTAACTCGAGGTTATCTAGGAGCTCGATCAAGGAATGTTTTTGAAATTTCCTACTGATACAACCCAAGTATGAAATTAAAAAAGGTGGCTCAACCAATCCTTAAATCTCGATTAAGCTACAGGCTACATTGGGCCTTAAAACTAGATTTAGCCTTAAATATAGATTGAGCCTTAAAGCTCAACCGACCTATAGGCTAGATCGAGCTTTAAAGCTAGATTGAGCCTTTATTTTACCATGTTAAGGGCTCAAACGAGGTTTATTGAAACCCTCGATCGAGTTATTTAAATACCAAAATGAAGTACTCAATTGAGCTCCTGAGGTCCTAAAAATCATAGATTTCTCTGCAACCCCATTTTGTACCCTAGTGAATTTGGGTCAGAATTTTCCCTTAAGTTGCAGAGTTGATTATGTTTGATTCATGAGAGAATCCTATATCAAATAGCATATGATTTTGACACTTTAAAATTCATATGATATTTTTCATATAATTTGTTTTAAACATAATGCTTTAATTGTTTTTGGATAGTTTCAAAGGGGCTGAATAAAAAATCAACAACATAAAATATACACAACAAAAATATTTCAAAAAATACCACTATCATCATTTACGAGTCTTCTTCAAAAGAGTAGTCTTGTTTTCAATTTATTTAAAGAGTTGAAAAAAATTCTTACGTGAACACATGTGTCTCCAAAATACAAGTGAAATATTACTTCACCAAATTCAAAAAATAATAAAAAATATAATTTTGCATAAAAAAAAATTAATATGAAAACCTTAGCTCTCTCTATGTAGATCATGCTTATATATATATATATATATATATATATATATATATATATATATATATATATATATATTAAATTACACATTTTAGGCTAAGTTATGCTATGTGAACACACACATACCTCTTAAGATGTGTGAAAATTTTCGAGGACAAGTATTGCAATTTAATGGAAAATTTACAGATTATACGAAACAAAAAAAAAATTAGAATACATAATTGGGACAACAACATAATTATCCACATATTATCTTCTTACTTTGAATCAAAATTCATAATGCTTATATGAATTTTGAGGGCTTCAATTTGATAAAATAGTAAAAACTTGACATTTCATCGTCACATTTGGCCCAAAAGTGTAACCCATCTTCATGCACACACCCATATATATAACTATATTTTTTTCATAGACTCCAATGATCGATGACTGTTACATCCATGGAAATGGTCACAGGTAGATCCACTTGAAGGGATCAGTCCCGTCGGCTCACTTCATAGCCCATTCTTGGGGGTATCGAGGATAATTGACCCCATAGCCTCTCATAGCGAGTTGCTTATGTGACAGGTACTCGACCATTTGAGATAACCATTGAGGCTCACACACACACACACACAGATATATATATATATATATATATATATATATATATATATATATATATATATATGGGTCGGGTTAGGGTGGCTAACCCTTGCTGCTCTAACTTTGATTCGCCCCTCTTTTCTCCTCTGCTTTGCTACCAAAAAGTTTTCTCTCCTTGAAGGTTTTTTCTTGGATTGAGGTGTTATTTTGAGTTTTTGGATGAGTATTGTGCTGTGAGGGTTTGTTTTCTGGTGCTCAAACTATTGCGTTCTAACCTCACCCTCAAAAACGTTGATGGGATGGGGTTTTTCTAGGTGGTCGTCTACTATCCATTTCCTCATTTTGTGCCTTTTCTCGCCACATTTTTTGGCTGACAACTTATGGATTGGGCTTCAACGATGGATTTTTCATTTCAGCATCCTTCTATCGTGCCTCTAGTGCTTGGATTCACCTCTAACCTTGCTTTTGCTTCATTTCCTCTTGGGTTTGTTGTGGTCCAATCATCTCTTCATTCCTGTGGCCATCAACACTTGCAAGGTCTCCTCCATGGTGTCCCGTTGGTTTTCCTACTTGTTGCAATTGGGTTTTGGGTGAGCCTATTTCCTCTCAGCGTGGGTTCCTAGCCCATTTTTGGTTTTTTCATCAGTCTAGTCATGTGTCGATTGGTTGTTGGTGTTTTGGCAGTCACTGTTCACGATATTACAGGGTCTGCACACCATCGTTTTCTATTTTATTTTATGTTCTTTTCTATGGGCTTGCATGCCCAAAATACACTTTCTTATCGGGTTTGTGTGCTCAGATATTTTATTGTATATCTTTTGCTCTATTTAAGGGCTTTTTAAGTCTATGTCATTACAAGATATGGTAAAACTCCTAAGGAATGCATTAAAACATTGGTGCATGTGCTAAATGTAATTTTCTTTCCAAGTATGAATGAAATTACGATTTTTTCCATATATATAAAACATAACTATACAATGATATAACTACATAACTATACATAATTATATAACCCATAAACATATTTTTATTAGTAAAATATTTATTATATTTTGTGTTGGATTTTATTAATAAAATAAAAAATTATGATAGTTAGCGAATAGTATAATGGTAAAAATTAAGCTATGGTTTTATTTTATTTGTATTGTAAATTATATTTCCCACAATCCAATGCAATATGGGATGGTGGAGGCTTCAGTAATTATGAAATTAAACATATATACTTTAATAAATCATTAATTATATTTTCTACATTATTTTTAAATGAAAAAAAAATCGTAATAATTTCATCTCTCATGCAATGTCAAGTTTCAACAATGCATTGATATATACATTAAATCCATGATCAAAAGTGTATTTAAAGTGAATAAAAGCAATTTGACTCATTCCTAATGTACCAAATTGTTTCATTGTGTAGTTTTTTGTACCAAGAACATTTTCTTCATGTGCTTGCACCAAGTACATGTCATGTGTCAAGTTAAAACATTACAAGAACTTGTCTTGCGAAGTATTTGGTTGGCATGAAATTTTATTAGTTATGAAAATAGGTTTATTTTAGATTTTTACATATATTTACATATTTATACTCTATGAATAAAATGCATTATTTATAAATGGGAAAACATGTCAAGTTAGATTTGATCACTTATTTTGATTGTGTTTACATGGAACTCAATATTTTGGTTTATAAATCATAAAAAAGGGACTCCAAAGTTTGGGAAGGCTATATTCTTATACTTGAGTTTAGAATTTTTTTTCTTGTCAACATTATTTAGCCAACAATTTTGTTCTTGGATTAGTCAATATGTATTATATGTAATAGGTCTGTTTCAATTCTAAAGGTCTATGAATGAAGCTTATATGACTTAGATGATGCTTACATACTTAAAATAAAACTCTATTATTTTTATTCCTCTATACTTTTATTGTATTCTATTCATTAACTCTATAACTATTACAATTAATTCCCTTCCAACTAAATATATGCAAATCTATATCTTATGTGTCCCCCATTCGCAGGTTGTAAGAGTGTGGGGGGGTCAATTATACATGGTCAGGCTCGTGAAAGATCATTTAGCCCAGTCAGAGTTCACGTTCCACTGGAAGATATCGGTTTTGATGCTAGTAGGAATGTTAGAGGTAGTGTTTTTGTCTCTATTGATGATGTTACATAGAGTGGACTATCTTCACATGTGAGAGGTACACCTACTGCATTTTTACATTCTCTTTAAATTTTATGTGTTTATGTCTTGAAATTGTCTTTAATTTTTAAATCGTCTTCAATTAATATGTTTTAATTTATTATATAGGTTATTATGTTTAAATTTATATATATGCTAAATTATGTTTATGATTTGAAAAATTCAGTAGGGCGAAGCTGAGGATGACAGTGCAACGTCAATCCCTTCGTGGGATGATGCCACAATGACTATCACGCTCAAGGATGTTAGGGCTCAACACACATGGATTACACGAGAGTTGGGTACACTCCCTATCGGTCACTTACTAGACATAGCTTGACTTTGATGCTAGAGAGCATCAATAGGTTGATAAAACCTACCAAAGGGTGGGCCCATATAACGACCTCCTACACGCCATATATAGGATTAGGAGGCAGGAGGTTAGAGGCATAGATACTTGGAAGGTGGTGAAATTTTTCACCAAGGACATTGGTGTATGTGGGGAGTTGTTTAAAGTTCCACAGGATTGTCATGCTAGACATGCTGGTCTGATTCCACTTACATATTTTAAGAATGTGGATGCGACCCCTTTTATTTATTATCGATTCATTTCAGCTTGGGGCATGTTCATCCACCATCTCTAGGCCCCTCTATAATTTTCCCGACATGTATATGCGGATTTTTTGCTACATATGAGGCCAGGTTACACTAGCACCGGATCTGATTTTTATGGACCTAACATAGGATGTAGCTATGATCATACTAGGGCTCATAGAGATCCTTTTCACCTACCACCACCTTCAATATTGTTTTCAATACCATCTCAGTGTGTGGTATTCCAAAAAAATCTAGAGGATTCATCACAACGTGGCGTTGAGACCATGCATACCAATGTGGATAACATGTGAACCACATTCGCTAATGTGTAGGGGTTAAAGAATGGAGATAGGTTACACTTTTTGGAAAAATGAGGTCATGTTTTGTTAAAAAATGGATGCTCGATCGAGAAATTTTAAGCACTTCATAAAATAAAATCTAAGCGCTCAATTGAGTTATTGAGGTACTTAAAAATAGCTTAATTTAACTTTTAAAAAAACTCTCGATCGGGTCATTTTCTAACGTGATTTAATGGCTCGATCGAGAGTTATGGCTCAACCAACCCTTGAGCCATATGGTTCACCATTAATATCGTTAATAAAATTTGGTACGAGCAGTAGTGGGTTAGATTTTTAATGGCTTGATCCCACTGGTTAACCACGTATGTTGCCTTATTAAGGGTTAACTTAACGCTCGATCAAGAAATTTGAATTTTGAATTTAAGGGCTCGATCAAGCATTTAAAGCGCTTGATCAATCTCTCGATGTCCTAAAAATTACAGTTTCGACACCTCTTTTGTATATTTCTCTAAAACCCCATTTTGTACCCTATTGGATTTAGGGCATAATTTGTCCTTAAGTGGTGGAGTTCCTCAAGTTAGATTCATGAAAGAATCTTCTAACCAATGGAATATGAATTTGACACTTTCGAATTCATATGATATTTTTCATCTAATTTCTTTTAAATATAACACTTGAAATTTTTTTGGATAGTTTCAAAGGAGTTGAATACAAAATCAATAATGTAAAATATACACAATGAAATATTTTCAAAAAATAAAATTATCTTTGTTTCTGAGCCCTCTTCAAAAATTTAATATTGGTTTTTCAATTTATTTAAAGAGTTGAAAAAAATATTACATGAAAACATGTGTCTCCAAAATGCAATTGAAATATTTTTTTGCTAACTTTGAAAAATAATAAAAATATAATTTTCATATCAAATAATTTTTTAATATGAAAAAACTTAGTTCTCTCCATGTAGAGCACGCTCACACACACACACACACACACACACACACACACATATATATATATATATATATATATATATATATATATATATATATATATATATATATATATATATATATATATATATATATATATATGTGTGTGTGTGTGTGTGTATGTATATGTATGTATATGTATGTATATGTATGTATATATATGTATATATATATATATATATATATATGTATGTATATGTATCTATATATATATAATAACATTTTAGACTAAGTTATGCTATGTGAACATGCGCATACCTCTTAAGTTTTACGAACATTTTCAAGGACATATATTTCATTTATTGGAAAATTTAGAGACTATATGATACTAATTTTTTTTGCAAAAAATGTCATTTTGAAAAATACATAATATTCCACATATTGTCTTTTTACTCCGAATAAAAATTCATAATTCTTATATGAATTTTGAGGGGTGTAATTCGATAAAAATAGAAAAACTTGAAATTTCATCGCTACATTTGGCCCAAAAGTGTTACTCATATCCATGATTTCACGCATAGGTCGCATTGTGTGGAGATATGAGAATACCACCACTATTGCCTCATGGCCGTGTAGTTCCATTATTTGATTATTAAGTGCTTAATAGTTTACCCGGTGACCAGGTTTTGTAATATGCACATATGTGCCGTAATGGCATCTGTGAGACTTGGAGGGTGTATGGCCCAAGTGACACAGGCCAAGTACATATATACAAAAGAATTTACTCTTATCGTTAAATTATATATTATTTGTATTAAGAAGTTTGTATCATATTGCATGTATATTATTAAGTTCACGATAACATGTAGACACAAGGCTATGTGGATGAGCTTCTGAGGTCATCTCAGGGGAGAATTGATTGGGAAGAGAAGCCTACATCAATGCATGTTTCCATGGAGTCTCCTCCACCTCCACCTCATCACTCTCATGTGGAGGAAAGTCACTATGTACAGCCACATGGACTAGCTTTTGAGGTAAAAAAATTATTCCTAACATTTCAACATTTTATTTATTTAAGTTGCACGCGTGCTAATCAATTCGTCGACTAATTATAATTTATATTTTCCATTATGTACACGGACCAAAATACAGAGTGGTGTCAATATCATAATTATGTGGAAATATGAGTGGGATGTTGGGTATAGTGGCATTGTTAATGTGGGTTCATTGATGCAAGCCCCAGTCATTGAGCCACATGCACGGGCGCACCAAACCCAGATTTATCAAACCTCCATACTACTTGAATTTCATTTGGACTCAAGTGAGGCTATTAGATTCATATGTAATTAAATTTGGTTACGTATGATTTATTTCTATATTTTTTATTTTTTAAATAATGATCTAATTAATTTGAATTTGAATGTGTTATATTGCAATATCGAGAACTGGACACCATGTTTGACCAACGGTCACATAGGGGTAGTGGTACTTAGACCACATAGATTGGATATTTTCAAGCCCATTACATAGGGAACATTCATATTTGATATATAATTTTTTATGTTTTCATATGGACACTTTATTGATACATTCATTATTTCAATTTATGGATGTTAATTATTTCGCTAGTTTAAAATTGTTTCAATGGTATAACTTTTATTAAAAGAAAATAACAATTTAAAATTAATTAATTAAAAGGCTAATATTTATATTTTAAAATATAATTTTACCTTTTATTTAATCACTTTATCATCCATTTTGTGAATATTTTTCAATTATATGCTAGAACGAAATTCTATCCATGGTATTGAAAAATAAAAGGTTATAACAAATCCATATGTAATCAACTAAAAATTTCATGGTATAAGATTTAAGAATTAATCAATATGTAATTTACAAGATTAAAGAATTAAAAGCATTATGTAGTCACCATCAAGCCACGAATGTGGAGTCTATAACATTTAAAAAGTAAAATTTTACAAAATATTCATTTTTATTTCTAGTTTCATAGACTAAGAAAATAAGTACAAACTTACTATAGTGCAAGTCACCATGATACTTAAAATGAACTAAAATATATCATGTTTCAATTTAATATTGAGCATGGAAGAATTACAAATATGCTTCATATTGGGTTGTAGAAAGTTCCTTTCAGTGCAATCAATGTATGTTATTACAATGATTTTAATAAATTATTTCAATTCTAAAGTCATCCATATTATCATAAAAAAAATATATATCGAATTTTTTGCAACCCACCCATATACCATTAAATCCAAATATAAATCCCCCTTGATTATAAATTTTAATTAAATTTTAGATCCCCCTTGATTCTATATCTATGGGGTTCACATAAGGATCCTATCCCTAAAAATAAAACCTTCTTGAAATTTGGAAAACTTTAGAAACTTAAGCACATCAAGGAACCTAAATATTATAACATATACACCATTATGAATCCATCCCATCAATAAATATACTTTCAATTGTTGCAAATATATAGGAATGATGTGCCAAGAGTGGTATGGATGCATGATGTCCTTTCATGGGGTCTCTGTAAATATACTTTCATATGAGTTCACTCTATGTTGAACATTTCCACATTCATTTTGATTTTATTGAGTCTAATATTGTATTCCTAATAGCTAATATTAGAGGGAAATTTTTCTCTATGAATTTTAATCACATTCAAAATTACAAAATCGCAAAATTGCAAAATCATTCAATCGTCACATTTCTAAATTACAAAATTCATATGTTGATCTCTTATACTAGATTATACTACACTTGATTTCTATAGAATCAGATTCAAGGATTGTAATTTTCATCATCTAATCATATCGAAAATGGGTGATATGAATGCAAGTCTCCATAATATGGCCATGGTCATATTTTGTCATCTTCCATCTCCTTGGTTCACCTACCTTTGCTTTGATTTCTGCGAGACTAATCTGAGATACTGTAACTATATGATTGTATAGGCAAGATATATATTCAACCATAAAATATCTAAAAATAATGTTACCACCCTATTTTAAAAAAAATTCATATAAATGACCCATTACAACCATGCCACCAATTTGGTATGTGATCTATCCATCTTTATACGGTCGCGCCAACCTTCTTTTTACCTGTGTGCATTGCACAAAATAGTAAGCCACGTTATCTTCGTTTCTTGATGGGAAGTGTCAAAAAATACATCACTTACAGCCAAAATAAAAAATATTTATTAGTTATATGTTCAATATTTCATTTTATAGATGAAACCATTAATGATAGACGCCACATGCCTTCCCTTACAACATCACAGGCTCGATCATGATCAAGTGAAAAAATGGCCTCTTCAACGTGCATTTATTTCCACACTGGAATTAGATGAGGTACTTTAGGATTCGTAGGTACATATTTCCATCCTTTCACATACTCATATTTTTCACATTTATCAAGTCTACATCCATTAGCACTAATGAAAAATTCAAAAAAACATGCGAGCTTTTTTCCTCAGTGAAAAATATTTCCCCTGTTACTTTACTATATGCTGAGTATAATTCCCTAGTTCCTTCTATAATATTACAATACCAAGGAACAAATATATTCACATTATCAAGTTAAACATTCTAGAAGAACCTACGCATAGGCATAATAATTTTGTGACCTTGATGTCCTAAATGGGATTTGCACCAGTTGACCTCCTCTAGTGATGATTAGAGTTGATCTACATCATGACTCATTTGGTACCTCCTAGGGGCTCGCTTCACATAATCACCTGCACCATCATGCTCACCTTTCCATGTCTTGCTTCAAAATATATCCAAGTATGTTGAATTTGTTTCTCCTTCTGTAGCTGACTTAACCAGTAAAAATTGTGTGTTGACTTGAAAAACCCCACACCACCATCTGATCACATCCAATGCTTTCTAAATGATATGTCATTATTTTTTAATGATTCATAAATGAGGCTAAAGAAATTTGGAACTGACAATGTGTCATTCGCATGATCATCATTGATGCAGAAATGGTACTCCTTAATCAAATGATTTGATTCGTTACTGCTATCCCAACCATAAATATTCAAAATTGCATGTTTGTACGGAACATGTATGAATATGGAAACTTTGTCCAAGTGATAATACTCCCTTTCGATCTTTGTCTGGGGAGAAAATGTGTAATTCTCAGTAAATTATACGACATAATTTTGTGATTGGTTGGAATAATTCATGAGAATGCTTAAATTCATAACCTTGTCACCTAGACTTGTGCGAGCATTTGACATATTTATAAATCTGTTTTTAAAACACCCCCCATGAATTCTGAAATAGGAATCTCATCCTCAACATATTTAATCCTTCTAGGTTCCAGAGTTGAAGAAGATGGTTGATTTACCACGGAATACTCATATCATATCCATGTCGCCATGAAATATGACATCCCAGACTGGTTGGGATCAATAGGAAAGTTCATCTGGAACAATGCCAAATCACCACATTTAGTGGATTTTCTCACACCTATACATCCTTTCTTGTAAAACAAGTCTTACAGCTCCCTTTTGGAGAATATTGATGAAACAAAATCACACACTATAGGAGGAGCAGGGTTATTGTGAAAATTATTCTTGAAAAAATCTTGGAACATGTAATAATGAAGCTAGAATTCAACGTTATATCGACAAAAACATGTGTCAAAGCTTGTATTAGGCCTAATAAACCATGGTTTTAATTTCAGAAACATCTTTACAGATATCTTGACATGGGGATTTATTTCCTGAAATTCCTCAAACAATGCAACTTTTTTCATTTCTACAACGTGCTTAGCATGATATACATAGTCACCTTTATATAGGTGATGTTATACAACATTATTTCTATTTGGAATAACAAAGGAATGGATCTCCCAGAAGTCTACCAAAAATGGTATGATTCATGTTGTAAGCCTCTCTCGATAGGGTTTCCTAGTGATAAGAACCCAACAAACGACTTCATCAATTTCATTTACTCGAACCTTGAATTTTGTATGTTTGTGCAATTTTTTTCTCAATACATGGAGCAATTTTGATATTGTTTCAAACAATTTTTGTCTTGATGTACTTGGTGCAACAATAGTAGTGGTAATTTCTGAGTAGCTTGAACATCGGGGTTTCTTGATTTTCCAAACATAGATAATTCCTTTGATGTATTTTTAGTGACATTCGTATGTGTCTTCGTACTTTTAGCATCTTGGATACCCAAAATATTTGTGGCATGTTTTAGTTTCTTATGTTTGATCCTCCCATGCAGTATATGAGCTTATGCAACAGCTAAATGTTTCTAAAAATATTTTCAAATGATGTTATTGACATGCTCTATAATAGTTCAATTAGGGATAAAATTCCCAAGGTCCTCTCTTATGCTTGCATTCAAATTTTCTACAAATCTTCCACCCCTTTCCAAACTACTATAACTCCATGTTATCCTATCAACTTGAAAGGACACAACACGTTCTTCTAGTGGTTGATCAACTTGATAGGGCACATCTTGTTCCTCTAGTGGTTGATCAACTTGATAGGGAAAATATTGTTCCTCTAATGGTTTACCAACTTGATAGGGAACATCTTAGTCCTCATGTGGTTGGTCAATTTCCATCCCCGCATAGTGGAATACAAAATATGAAAGTGAGTGAATAAAATTTTTATTTAATTGTAGTTACATGTTTTTATTTAAGAAATAACCATAGGAGTAAGGTCATGATTTTATTGGCAGGTTCTCCCCCCTATTTTCCTTCAAATTTAGGAATATCTAATGGCAACTTGGTTGGCATGTGGGGACATCAAGGATTATGGGAAATGGGATCATTTGTGAGTTTCATCAAATCCAAGATATTTAAGGAAGAAAAAAATGGTATTTTGTTGGTGTTAGCCATTATTTAATGGCCTTATGTTTTGGTTTTGGTTTTGGCATTGTTAACTTGCAGGACAATATTGGTTGGATTACCCTAGGGGGCAAGTTTGGTTGGAGTACCATGTGGGGTAATGTTTTTACTTCCTTGAGGGCTAGTGGTGGGGGCTCCTTGAGAGGAATTAGATCCCAATAGGGTGGCTCCAAGAATGGATGTGCCAAACAAGGTGGCTTGGTCCTATCTTCTGCAATACAATGGCAAGAGACCATACACTCCTCCTGGTAATGGTGGGAGATCTTGTAGGTATCTAGAGTGTCAGGTAACCCTTAAGTCCCCTATGGTTCCCTAGTAAGTGTGTGGGAAAATAGTGTGAGAAATATTTTCTTTTATAAAACCAAATGAATCACATACATAAGACAAAGCGAAAAATAAATGGTTAATTTTCCCTTTAATTCTAATGTGTGAAACAATCAACAAAAAATGTTTTATGAAGATTTTCGTATGAGAAAAAATATTAAAATATCTAATGTCCTTTCAATCAAGTAGTAATTGGGCACTGTGAAGATTTTACAGTAAGGTAATGGGGCCACATCGTAAAATTATAGGTGACACTTCCAACCAAAAAAAAAAACCCAAGGTATGGGGACAGTTATAGTGGGGGATACCGGGGCTACGTCCCAAAATAATTGACCACACTTATAGTAGCCTAACCAAAATCACCTCAGCTAGAGTGCTCCCACACCTACTACCTATAGGTAAATATGCCATATGATTTGACCACTAAGTTACCTACTTCCAATTGGAATGAGTGAATCTTAGCTTCTAGGTGTCAACTTTGGATCAAAAACCACTTCCAAGTGTTGAGATACAACAAGGGGGGCCATTATAATATGTTGTCTAAACCTTTCCCCCTTCACAGGCTTATTGTTATTGGTTTTGTCATTGGATGGTGTAGGATTCAAAAACACACTAGAAGACAACCTCTTTGATTTTTAATGAAAAAAAAACAAGACGAATTATGGGATTCCTACTTCCATGGTCCTACCCTAAACTATTAAATTATTTTGTGGCCCCTAAGGGGGATTTAGTTGGTTCAATTTAGGGTTTATTTTAAAAGAGGTTTTGCTTTGCTCAAGGTGTGACAAAATGTAAACTCAAAATAAACTAAGTACAAATATTCCAAAAGAGGATACCATTTGCACAAATTTTAAGTGAATTCATTGTGTTTAGTGATGGTGTGTGAAAGGTGAATAGCAGACATAAAAAGTGTTTGAATTTAAAGTATGTGGATATGCATTGATCATTTACAATTCCCTTAATTACATTATGTGATGTTTTTTCCTTGAAAAAGAAAAGGTGTGGATAATGGGCTACTTACTTTTCCTAATTATGTTATGTGAGCATATTGGGAGATGCAAATTAGTGCTTTGGGAAACATTATATTTCCATTGCCAACTAAATTGAATTATGTAGCTTGATAATTAAATCTTCCAAAAGAACCATTCAAATATTTGTATACTTACCTTTTAATATACATTTTCTTAATATTTAATCAAATTAGACATGTTGATGCCTGGGAAAAACCAGAGTCACATGAAACCATTATAGATTAAGCATATGAACAAATAAATTTCATCAAACCAATCCATTGAAATAGCTTAAATTTGTTGCTGATGCATAAATTATGATTTAACTTAAAGGGATACCACAATTGAGAATGCCCAATAGTGGAGCACACACATGGATAAAATGAGTGTCGCAACATTCAAGATATGGGCTCAATACCTTTCATTATAGCTAACATCAAAAATATGGTTTGATACCTTTATTTATAATTACCATCCAAATATATTTAAAAATGAATTGGCTACAATGGATTGATTTATTTGGTGAGTGGAAAATTATAATATTTCAAGAATGGTAATCAAGTATCGTGGATAAAAAACATGTCCAAAGCTATCAAATTTTTTTTATGAAAAGCTAAAAATTATTTTATAAAAGGTTATTAGGGACTAAATGTATATTAAAGTATTAAAGTCTTATAATTTTTACAGGTAATTTTTCGTAAAATTTTGAAATGTTTCTATAATGATGAAAACATTGTTCAATAGTATTTTTTTTGTTATATGTCCTTCAATTTATCATCATGAAAAGTGTATAATCATTTTAGTTAGGTTATAAAGTTCATTTGAAATTTACAAAGTTTTACTTAGTATTTTTTGTAATCCAACTTTATGTAAAGGATAAGAAATTGGCAAACTAGCTGAAGGCATGCAATTTGTAAAATATGTGCAAAGTCAATATACATCTTTCCTATGTATTCTAGTCCAACAATAAATAATCTCTCTTCACTCTCGCCCCACACATGTTTAAGAAATGAAAAAACTTAACCATTTGGGAATATGATTGAAGGGTATGTGATAAAGGTGATATATTGTTATATAACCCCAAAATTTTACTAGTGAATAGGTTTGAAGCTTTGTTTGGCTTCAAAAGAAGTCACATTTACCAAGTGAAGCATTTTACCTTTTTCAAACTTAGTTGTTCTTAGCAACAATTTTTCATTTCTTCAAAAAAATATATAAATACAAAATTAAAAGTGATCCCTACAATAAGGATGGTATTATATATTTTTCATATATATATATATATATATATATATATATATATATATATATATATATATATATATATATATATATATATATATATATATATATATATATCACCAAACATTTCAATTAAACTCCAAGGCCAAGTAAAAGGGATTGTGAGAAGAGAAGGAAATAAAAATTTGATTAAAAAACAATACGTGTTAGGAATAAAATTAAAAGAATTGGAGAGTAAATAAAAACCTAAAGAATCTAAAGAGAGTGGTTCAAAAATGAGAAGAGGATGAAGATATATATATATATATATATATATCACCAAACATTTCAATTAAACTCCAAGGCCAAGTAAAAGGGATTGTGAGAAGAGAAGGAAATAAAAAATTGATTAAAAAACAATACGTGTTAGGAATAAAATTAAAAGAATTGGAGAGTAAATAAAAACCTATAGAATCTAAAGAGAGTGGCTCAAAAATGAGAAGAGGATGAAGATATAAAAGTTGATGAAGAATATATGTATAATAATTTGTAAAGTTGTTGAACTAAGGACTAGTAGAAATTAAAGTTTATTGTTTGTAGTTTAAATACATGTTGAGGGAATTATTACTAACTCAGTGATATGAATAATATTTTTAATTTTAGAGAATAAGAGATTCTTGAAAAATAAAGCTAATGATTACCAAATTGAAGGGCCAAGTTGAATTCATGAGAGAAAAAAGAAAAACTATATCTATATTTATAAAATTTTAATTATAAGATAATTTGTGACTAAAAATCACACAATACATAAATACACACTCCATATAAGAAAGAACATATTCAACTAGTTTTTAAGTATATTAATATTTGAAAATCACTATTCAAGACCAAATTAGTTGGAAACACTTTTCTTCATTAGAAACACCATATCATTTATCATTTTAAAACGTGTATATGAAATTACCATAAAGCAATAGTAAGAAGAACTTTCTTAAAGGATGAACTTATCATACTACAAATAATTTCACAATTCCAAACAAAAATTCGAAGAAGTGTGGTATGAGAAGTATGATAAGACCAATGATATTATTGATGAGGAAAATAAATAAATAAAGAAATAGAGGTTTTAGTGGAATTAAAGAACAAGGAAGATGCTTCAAGGTTTTATCAACAATAGATGTGCATTGTTATAATTTGTGCTGAAGAGGGGAACAAGTGATTTGAGGGCTCTTTTTGGGAGAATGTACTTGAAATTTTAGCACAAAAATCAAGTAGGGAACAAGGAAGGGTAAGAGGATTTAAAGAAATATATGTTTTTACAAGGAACCTTTTTTATGAACAGAAAGAAGGATATCCAATGTCTTTTATGTTTTCAATTTTTTTCATCAAACCTTGAAAAATTTATAACTTTTTTTCTACTTTTGAAGCATGCTTTGCAATATATTTCATGATTATATGTTGAGAAAAAACTAGATGAAAAGTGACATTAGATGTATACAATCTAAGAAGATTAACATTGTAAACATTTAGCACATCATCAATACGTGCATGCTAATTTATTTCTTAAATTTCATTTATAATATATGAATTGAATATTGATTAATCAAGAGCCATCCGTGGAGCATTGTAATGATATGAAATATTAGACTCCTTATTGTGCAAGCATGAATCTACACTACACTTTGTATGTATTTAAAAAGCATGCTCTCTAGCAAATTATCATAACTTTCATAAGGATTTAAAGAAGAAACTTGTGAGGTTTTCAAAGGTAGGGATCGTCATTTAGGATTCAAGGAACCATTATGTTTTGATGATGGATGTCAATGAATATTAATGTCATTATATGTTTAACAAATAATGTATTCTCTACATGCACATTGGAAGGAGGGATACTCTTGCTCCTTCTAGATATTGGCACATTTTCTCTCTTTTAACTCTTACAAGGATATCAAACTTCAATCAAACTAATGTTTATAGGTTTTGGACAACCTATGTGACAACCTTGTTTCCTAATCCCTCTTGTAAATATTGGCATGAATTGTAATTCATGTAAATAATATATGGAAATGTAAAAAAATTCTTTGGTTAAATCACATCATTATTTTTTTTGGGTTATCCTCAACCGTTACAATTCAAAGGTGGTACACAATTGCAAGAAATTCAAGTAGTTTCAGATTCACAATGAACCATTATTCACACCAAGTGATTTATCTCTAGTCGTTGTTGGATCTAAATTTTTAACTACATGGTGTTATTTTCATTGCTTAATTTATCTTAGTTCTATTGTTTCATTATCCATTCTTTTCTTGCCTTGAATCATGTTTTCTAATGAATACAATAGGGAGCAGGTAATATGAGAAGCGAGACAAAGAATTACATGTATTTGCATGAATTTATTGAATTGGAATTAATCCTTTTGTTCTCTCAATCACTGTCATCATTTCCTCATCCTATCTCTATGTTTTTCTCACACTTCCTCTATGCTTAACACTTTCTCTTCTTTTCGATTGAATTCTCCAATTTCCCATCTTTGTTGTCAATTTTCGTGTAATTTCTACATTGTGTTATTTTTCCATGAATGAACATTCTCTGTTATTTTTCTATGAATGGACATTCGACTCTAATTCATTTGGGTGGCAGCAAGAGCTTGATCGAGCTCATAGGTCTGTAGACTCATAATCAATGCCATGAATATATTTGGGTGTTCAATTGTTGGTGAGTTATGGTTGGAAGGGCTTGATCGATCCTTTTTTTAACCACGTCAAGAGCTCGATCGAGGGTTTATTAAGCCATTGATCAAGATATCTAAAATTTTACCTTAGGTGCCTGATTGAGATTTTTAAGTGCTCGATCAAGTTTTTTAGGGCCTAAAATATAGATTTTTAGCTCCCCTTCTATATACTTGTTTATAGCATCATTTTTTAGCTTGAGATACTTAAGGAAGTATTTGTCCTTTAGTGGCAGAGTTGATCATGCTGGATTCGTGAAGGGTTCCTCTATCCAATACCATATGAGTTTGAAATTTTTGAATTCATATTATATTTTTAATCTAATTCTTTTAAATTTTATGCTTGAAATTTTTTTGGACAATTTCAAAGGGGCTCAATGAGGAAAAAATAACATAAAATATACATACTGATTTTTTTTTAAAAACCACCACCATCTTCATTTACAAGTCCTCTTCAAAAGCATACTCTTGGATTTTTTGTTTGTTTCTAAGATTGGCGGGACTACATCATCATCATGTCCAATATATCACCCCGACCGAGGCAGGGAATTGAACTTGTGACTTCACATGAAGGAGTTCCTTGACAAAGGACTTTATCACCATTTATCCAAGACCCCGTGGACAAGGTACTCTTAGTTTTTGAATTTAATTGAATAGTAAAAAAAAATTGTACATGAATGCATGCATCTGAAAAAGAAATTCAAATATTAATTTTCTTACTTCGAAAATTAATAAAAGAGTATAATTATTCATAAAAAATAATTTTTTAATATATGTAACTTATTTCTGTTTGTTTAGATCATTCTCATATATATATATATATATATATATATATATATATATATATATATATATATATATATATATATATATATATATATATATATATATATATATATATATATATATATATACATATTTTATACTTGTGAAGATGTGCGAAAATTTGCAAGGACAAACATTTCATTTAATGGAAAATTGGCAAATTCTATGACACTAACTTTTTTTCAGAGAATATCATTAGGAAAACAACATAGTTCTCCACAAATTTTATTTTTTATTTTATTGAATCAAAATTCACAACATTTGCATGAATTCTAAAGGCTTCAATTTGATAAAAAAGTAAAAGTTGGAAATTTCATCAACACATATACCCAATAGCATGCCATAGAAAGGTGAAAAAGAAGGATTCTATATAGAATGATGCAAGAAGAAGATTGGGGTGAAGGCTTTTTTTATTAAAAGAAAAAATAAACGTAGTTGTTACACCAATTTTTGGTCATCTAACCTGTTACTATTAGATGGACCAAAGTACACTATGTAAGACCAATTCTACCCTAGTAGAATTGCTTTCACTATGAAAAATAACTTAATAATCCTTAATTTATTAAGTTGTTTATGGTCTAAACAGGAAACCCCATGAGGAATAATTGAATAAATCCTTATTTGTATGATTTTCCTCAAGGGATATTTAGCTAAACAACAATTTAATTAATATTCCTGATCATATTTAACCCAAAACAGGAAAATTAATTAGATAAATCATTATTTATCTTATCATTTTCTAGTAATAATTATTTAAAACATTATTTAAATAATATTCCTTGTTAAATTTGACTAAATCATTTATAAATAATTGAATAAATCACTATTTATTTAATTATTACTTAACCACATTCTTAAAATAATAAATAAATCCTTTATTTATTTATTATTTACAAATAAAGGGATTTGACCAAATTCAAATTCTTTTTCCCTCCAACAAATATAATAAAATATTCCATAAAAGTTGGATCTAGATTTGGTTAATAATATTTTAATTATGCACCAATATCTAGACTAACTCAATAATTTGTTATAAATAGAAGGGTTTTTCCATTCATTCACTACCTTCTATTGCCTAAAGATCACTCTAGATCTATACTTTTGGTCTGACTTTGATCCTCCATCATTGTCATATTTTTCTATCTTTTTACTTGTGAGCTCCCCTAGAGTTCCATTTATTGTCTGGGTTTTCTACACCATCAAGAGAGAGAAATATTGGATTTGAAGCACTAAGGACATACAAGAACCCATCCCATTGAGGGGGACTGTAACATCCTTCTATGTTCCCTTCCCAGGTGTCATAGTAGAAAAATTCTTCAAAAATATTCTTGTCTTGTCTATTGGATGCATGGAGAAACTCTTGCTTTTATTTGCTTTTTAATGTCTTTAACTGCATAGATCTAGATTTTTTAGCATTTCTCTTGTTCAACTAACTACAGATCTAAGGAAATTGGCAGCCATATTTGATGTTAGGGTTGTTTGTTATGCATAGCTAAAGTGAGCTTTTTTCATACGCTTGTGATTACAATTCACATTAACAACTCGTGACTCCACAAGGTTTTATGATTATGACCGTTGTTGTTTTTCAGATCCCTCCATGACCAGCTACTTCAACCCCTAGGGTTTTTCTTTAGATTCTTGTTTTTCTTTTCTTGATTTTTTTTTTAACCTTTAAAACCCTAAAATAGTAAAAATTCTAACTTTCGTGTGTTTATGGGCCTATTGCACAGGTGACAGGTATCAGCCATAGTTGAGATGACACATTTTACTGAAACATGCTCCTGAGAGTGCAGGAAGTGTAGGTTGCACTTTTTGGGCCAAAAAATGTGACCTCGACCTTCAAGACGTGGAAAAATGCCTGAAAACGGTGACCTCTACTGAAAACAAGTTAGAAACTACGACCTAAACTTTTTGCGGGAATTTTTTTGTGATTTTTCTGGGTTTGTGTGGGCTACTATTCAAGGTTGTCTGACCTCCCTCTCCACCTATCTTGGACCTGTAATTTCTCTTTTTTAATCGTCTAAGTAGGAACCAAGCCTCTTAGGGCTTCAGTAAGCTTCCACCTCTTTAGGAGGAGTTTAGCTGAAGCTGGTCGTCTGAGATTTCAATGTGTTCAACCATTTTTTTAAAATCTGAACCTTTACTTTCAAATCCATTTCAGATCGGTTACTAATCCATCCAAAAAACCTCCTTTTAGTTTTTTTTGGTCTTCCTTTAGGGCCCCCTCTGTTTCCCTTAACATTGTAGCCTGTCGCCACCTTTTTTGCAACATTTTTCCCTCTGGTTTTTTGTTGTTTTCTGCACCTATTTCCAACAGATATGACCTTTGAATCCCTGTCCCTCCCAAATTTAGATCCATTGGCCATTTTTTTTGTTTTTACTATATTTACCCACCCATAGACTAGTTGTTGAGAAGCCCTCCTCCTTAGGTTTAAATTGATGCATCTTTACCTGTTTATTTTCTGTCATATTTCAGTTTACTTTACTGTTATTTTCAGATTTATTTACAGCTACACAACACCTTTTTTCTTTTTTTCTCTACACATGTCTGGGTTTAATTAAAATTAACACACTTATCACATACACGCACACCCTAAGTGAAGAGCACCTGGTTTACATTGCCAGGCCAAGACTATAACATTGCAATCAATTGATCTTGCACCTCCCTGCCATTGTTTTGACATTGTGATCATTTGATCCTGCACCTCCCTGCCCTTGTTGGTCTCTCTTCCTTCTATGATCCATGTCTGTTTTTCCATCACTGCTCCCCCAAGGCATTTATCCTGGAGACTTCTTGGCCTTCATCCTCAGTTTTTGGCAGGAAGACTTACTCCTCCCCATAGGGTTGGAGTTAGTCCTCCATCGAGTCCCCATTCTAAATTTGCTTTTGGTTCATTCGTTTCCCCTTCTATTTCTATCCCCGGCTCTCCTCTTGTCACCTTCACAATGTCTTGTTTAGGATCTAACGCTGATGGTAGCCTTGGCCCTAATGTTGGGAATACTACTAGTGAGACTGCAACAGGAACTATCCTAACTACTGCCTTGCTCCCTGATATGGCAAGCCTCAGTCTTCCCGATTTTAGACAGTTGATCAATAACCCCATACACCACGATCCTGGTTGGCCTGCTATGCCAACCAAGATCCCTTCATACATTCCCAATTTTTAAGGTATTTTTGAATAGGATCCTACAAACCATGTTTGATCTTTCCACATGTGATGTTTGTCTAACTCCATCACCGACAAATCTATCCGTCTTCAGTTTTTCAAACGTACGCTTACTGGAGAAGCTTCTAAGTGGTGTGTCGACTAGGCCTCCTCCTCTCATACTACTTTTTCGACTCTTTCCAGGGCTTTTCTCTCTTACTTCTAGCTTCCCCTTCGTTATGAAACTAGGACCGAACTTTTGACCTCTTTCTGTCAATAATCTGCGACCCGCCTATCCGATCATGTCCAAGAATGGTGAAGAAGAAAGAGCCTATAGCGAGCCCCTACCTTCGAATTCCGTGTCTACATGGACTAGTTTCTCAGATCCCTTTTTCTTGCTATTGGCAAAGATGTTGCATCTCATTTCCCTCAGACCAAAGATGTTGCCCTCCAGATTGCATTGAAGTGTGACCTGATCTATGCACAGTATGGTTATGTTTATACCGTCTTACCTGATCTCCCTAGACCCGATGGTGCCAACGCACTAGGGGAATCCCATGCCGCCTACGGTATTGTTGGATCCCTTTCCATACACTCATCCACCCATGGATTATGTTTTCCTTCAGTGACGAGCCTGCTCCTCCAACACTTTTCCCCCTCCCAGTAGCATGTATCCAGGATACGGTATGCCTCCTCTTTTTTCCCAACTTGTTTACCATAATTTTTCCCAATCTCCTTATTATTCGTACCCACAGCCTGGTGCTCCAGATCCTCTAGCATTAGCACCTCAGCCTCCCTTGCCTTCTTAACCCCCACAGCAACAGCCACCAACCCCCCAAGGCTAGGTGTATGCACAGCAGGGCGTGACTAACCTTTCTACTTCCAAAAAGAATAGGAAAGGCAACCAAAACCAATCTGCCCCAGGTAATCCAGGAAAAAATCCCCAAGGGAATGCACCTAACACTGTGAACCATCAACAGGGCACTTAGCCCAAGCAGGACAGGCCAGTTTGCACGAACAAACCTTGTTCTTGTTCTGATGTCTATGGTCACTATGTTAGCTCCCTGTAATTTGCAAGATTGGAAAAGTCAAACTGCAAAGAGAACACTATTTAAACCACTTTGGGATTCTAGGATCTAGCCCTCGTGAATCTGAAGAGGGATTTCTCCAATAAGTGCAAAGATTGATTTTATCTTTAAAGCTTTTATGGTATGATATTAGGCTAGTTATGAAGACCGAGGGTTTTTGTTTTTTTTTGGATGGTTGAGCATGATTATTATTTGGGTGGAAAGTCCTAAATGGAAAGAGTTTCAAAGGTGTGAAGTTGCAAGCAATCAAAACAAGCTTTGGCTGATAAGATAGATATAATGTTGGTTTTTAGTCCATTAGGCTATGGAGTCATAATAGGGTTTAATTGAAACAACAAGGTTGAAGAGTGGTCCATGGGGCAAGAAATCTATGTCTAAGGATCTCTTTAAAGTTGATTTTATGGAATGAAATGATACAACAAGAAAGGGGAATTAAACAAATAAAGAACAAAGAGCAGCCTAAGATCAAGTAAGTACTTTGAAACTATCATGCTTTCGGCATACACTTAAGAAAGACATAAAAGTAATCTAAGATCTTGTAAGCACTTCGAAACTAACCAGCTTTCGATGCAATTTCAATAGAAAACATTTTAAAAACAAAGGGAAACTTAAAAAGCAACTGTTGGAGTAGAAACTAGAGGACAGGGCTCACCATAAACTTCCCTAGCTCTGCTTTACTTAGTAAAATTTCAAGACAAACACACAAGATAACAAAGAATAGCCTAAGATCAGGTAAGGACTTTGAACCTAGCCTGCTTTCAACACATTCTTAGGGAAAATTTCAGATAGATTTTGGGGATAAAACTAAAGGACAAGGCTCACCATCACTTCCTTAGTTCATCTCTACTTAACATAAACTGAAAATAACATTCAAGAACAACATTTATCTTAGACAGTAGGACGAGGGAACAGCAACATTCCTAACTTCTTAAACTGAATTAAATCATTCCTAAACAACACAATTTGGAAGAAAACATGTAGATAAATCTTATTAGTCAGAGAAGGGTACTGTAAACAGTAAATCCTAACTCTATGCTTGCTGTTCTTTATCAAAGAAAATGGACAGAGTGAAAATAGAAATAAAATAACAATTTACAATAAGAAAAACATCACCGTTGACATAGACTAGGATCCCATAAATCATCTTGTATTGATGCTTCAAACCAGTTACAATCTTCAAGTCCAATGTTTCAGTTCAACAATCATCTTCACCTCTCAGCCTAACTTATTTAATCACAAGAAGAGCTTCAAGAGCCTTTGAACACTATTTACAAGTAGAAATTTCGAGCACAAGTATATTTCAAAGTTCTAAAACCAACATTGTTTCATCTCCTACAGAAGTAATTATATAAGAAATGAGGGGGTGGGATGGGATAAAATATCTCCCAGGTTCAATTAATACAAATAAATGCTTCTCGGCCTTTGCGGGGCTCAATGAAGAAGTTTACAGATATTTTCTCTGTATTAATTGTTTTACATTTAAGAAGTAAGCTCGGTGGGAGCTACTATTGACTTTAAGGCTCTGTGTCATCTCTGTAATAACTCTGCTGATAGTTTATATTAGCTTCTTTGATTCGAAATAACTATTCAGCTGTATTGGGGGAGATATGCTCTGTTCTGGTCATTACTCGGTCGTCTGTTGAATGCTTTGAGGCTACAGGTGGCATTAGCTAGCTGAGAGGAATCAATTAGCCTCTCATGTGGTAGTGGAGGCATCCTCTGTGTGATAGATATTATTTATTTTCTTTAAACATGGTTAATTTAGTGGATTAGGCTTTTTATTTTCAATCTTATCCGTAATCCACCAGACTGTGAAAACAATATTCAATCTTCAGTTTCTGTTGTGGTTAGGTATTCGAAACTGATACTCTTTGATTTGTTTTAATTCTCTGTGTATTTTTGATGTGCAGGTGTTTACAGGGCTTCTTATGGAGCTGACAGTGTTCATGAGACACTAGCAAAACATGGCATTGAACCTGTTAGCTCCCTGTAATCAACAAGATTGGAAAAGTCCAATCTCAGGGAGAAACATCGTTTCAACCAACTTTGGGATTCTAGGATCTAGCCCTCCTGAATCCGGAGAGGTATCTCTCCAATAAGGGTAAAGATGGATTTGTCTTTGAAGTTTGGGGTTATGATATTAGGCTAGTTATGAAGGCCAAGGGTTTTGTTTGTTTTTGGATGGTTGATCATGATTACTGTTTGAGGTGGAAAGTCCTAAATGCGAAGAGTTTCAAAGGTGTGAAGTTGCAAGCAATGAGAGTAAGCTTTGACCAAAAAGATAGATAATTTCAGGTTTTAGCCAATTGGGCTATGGAGTCATAATAGGATTTAATTGGAATAGCAAGAGGCAAGAATGGTCCATGGGGCAAGTCATCTATGTCTAAGGATCTCTTTGAAGTTTGATTTATGGAATGAAATGATACAATAAGAAGGGGAAATAAACAGATGTAGAACAAAGAGCAGCCCAGGATCTGGTAAGTACTTTAAAACTAGCCAGCCTTTGACATAAACTCAAGAAGAACATGAAATTAAACTAGGATCTCGTAAGTACTTTGAAACTAGCCAGCCTTTGATACACTTTCAATAGAAAACATTTTAAAACAAAGGGAAACTTGAAGCCAACTTTTGGAGTAGAACTAGAGGGCTGGGCTCACCACAAATCCTCTCCTAGCTCTTCTTTACTTGGTTACTTTCAAGAAAAATACAAAGGTAACACAGAATGGCCTATGATCTGGTAAGTACTTTGAAACTAGCCAACTTTTAACACATTCCAAGGGAAACATTCAGACAGTCTTTGGGGACAAAACTAGGACCAGGGCACACCATATCTTCCATAGTCATCTCTACTTAACTAATATCGAACATAACATTCAAGAATAATATTTAGCTAAGGCAATAAGACGAGGGAAAGCCAACATTACTATGCTTAAACTGAATTAAATCATTCCTAAATAACACAGATTGAAAGAAAACATATATATAAAGATTTTTAGTCAGAGAAGGTTATTGTTGTACAGTAGATCCTAACTCTAAGCATGACGTTCTTTATAAGAGAATATGAAACACAGTGAAAATAGAAACAAAATAACAAGTTACAATTAGAGAAACATCACCGTCAACATAGACGAGGATCCCATAAATTAGCTTGTATTGATGCTCCAAACTAGTTACAGCTTTAAGTCCAATGCTTTAGTTCAGCAATCATCTACTCATCTCAACCTAACTTATCTATTACAAGCAGAGCTCCAAGAGCCAGTGAACACTGTTTATATTCATAAGTTTAAACTTAAATGTATTTCAAAGTTTTGCAACAACCCCTCTCTCATCTTCTGCAGTAGTATATATAGAAGGATGAGGAGGTGGGATCTGATAAAAGATCTCAAAATATAATTAATACAGACTTAATGGTTTTTGGACCTTTTGGGGGCTCAATGAAGAAACTTGCATAGGTGTCCATCTTGTATTAAATGATTTACATAAAGTTTCAAGCTCGAAGGGAGCTCTTTTTGACCTTTGAGGCTCTGTGTGATGTCGGGGTTACTCTGCAAATATCCTTTGCATTAAGTTTCCTTACAGAAGTAACTTTCTGGCTGCGCTGAGATGAATATCTTCATTTAATCAATAAATCTGGCCTCTGATTGAATACTTTGAGGCACAGGTGGCATTTTAGTAGCTGGGAGGAATCAATTTGCCTCAGATGTGGCGGTGGAGGTGGTCCTGTTGATAAAACACTTTAAGATCTTCTTTAAACTGTGTTTTAAATCGGGGATTAGGCTTTTGATAAACATTCTTAGCTGTGATCCCCACAAATATGTCTTCCATCCTCTGTTTCTGGTTCATTTTGATCTTTGCCACTGATACTCTGCTTACTGTGCCCGATTCATGGTTTTTACTGACATACAGGGCTGCGTAGGGTTATGTGGCATCAATACTTCGCGAATCATTGATAAAACGTGGATTTTAAACACTGTGATGATTTTATTTGGTGAATCGAAGGCAGGAGGATCGTCACCCTCTTCTTTCGAATTTTCTTCAAAAATGGAGAGAAAACCATTTAAACCCTGAAAAATACAAACAAATATTAAAAAATCCTGCATATATAGGTTTACTGCTACGGAGGACGTGTGGGGGAAGCGTGGCCGTTGGATGGCATCATCCGATGGTCAGAATTTATCGGGAGAAGTCATAGAGAAGGTGGAAGATTTGTTTAAATCAGAGCTATCGATCGCATAGAGATCAACAGTTGGGAGCGGAAAAGGAGGGTCAAAGCGAAAAATGTTTGACCGGGTGATGAATCAAGGAGATGGAATATGGGTTGTCGATCTACAGATCAGATCGACGACAACAATCTATTGAATGCCATGTCGTAGCCTGGTTAACTATCGGGCATCTTCGGTGAGGGATAGCCGTTGGATAGCCCGCCCCAGATCAGACGGTATACAGCGATATCGCGCCGGGTTTGTTGCCGAAATTTAATGCGTGATAGGGGGTGGTTTTCAAATAGTACACAGGAAACGCGTCGGCCAGCGTATGGAATCACTGCCGATCGAGAAAAAACCACCTTTGCCCCAAAGGCGGTGTGATGAATACCGCGCGGTTTTTGGAATGGTGAGTGGAATTCGGGGACCATCAGGGAGACGGACTCTGCACCGTCGATCTGCAAACCAGATCGACGGTGGAGATTGATTTGAATTTCGGACCAGCGGAAAAATTATGACATAATAAAATATCAAAAAATTAACATAACCAAAGGTTTATATTAATTTACGATGTGGCTTGGCACCCGACTGTGGGGCCGGGGGTTATATGAAGGGTGAAATGACCGGGGGTTTATGCAAGAAGGGACTAAAGGCAATCGGGCGACGTGATAAGCGCTTTGGAGGGTTGGCGCCAGGGTGTATGGAAGGGAGGGGTTAAAGACTTAGCCCAAGGGGGCTTAAGTATATAATGTATGAAAAACATGATTTTCATGGATTTTAGTGATTTTCAAAGGTTTGGAGGGGTTCCGATAAGGAAAAGAAGGAGTCTTTAAACCTTATAAAAGGGATTTTGATGAAGGGGGAATGGGAAAAACATGAAAATGAGGGATTTTCATGGGAAATAGAGGGATAGAAAATGAGGTTAGCTTTGGAAAAGGGGAAAAGGGTCTTGCAGCAGTATTCTTTCTTGGGAATTAGCAGGATTCTGAAAGGGGAATAGGCACAGTAGTGAAGATTTGAGGACAGAGGCAGGAGGTTTTCAAGAGTCTTCAAGAGCCAACACTTTTTAGTAATAAAATTTGTTTCTTGAAGGCTCAAATTTTTTTTTAGCCAGCATTTGGTATAACAAATTTTATAGGTGGCTAACAGTGGCTCCACTTGGGGATGATTCCTTCTTGAAGGCATCAAGAACTTCAGACTTTCATTCTATGGGAGGCTGACCTATGCCTGATCCATTGGGCTACCCTTCCTTTGCTGGGATGGTCTTCTCTGAAAACATATTAGCAGCCATGAAAACAATGGACCTTCATCAATACAAACTTTCTACCTACCCAATCCTACTGATCTAACATTTTTTCTTCATTATAGTGCACTTGGATTGGAAAACTCTTTTCACAACATTTTATTCTTTTAAAAGCATAAAAATAATCTAATTCTACTCCTTATTTCTCCCTGAACTCAGATTAAACAGTTGAGTTCAGATGCTTCTCTACCTATTCTACTATCTGTTGGGATTAAACTGTCCAACAAATTTTTATTCTCTAATTTCTACAACAGAAATTCAAAAGCATTCAAGTCAGGATTGAACAGTCTAACTTGATGCTGGTCTATGGCATAAAAATAGGCTGCACATAGACATTTATTTTGCAGAAAATTTAAAACAAAATGGAAGGCTTAAGATCTGAAAGTTTCTCATCATGGCCTTCTCTTTTTACAGCTTTGTTTTGGCTCTTGTTTGAGCTACCTCTTCCTTGTTTTCTGGTTCATATTTTCAGTTGATTTGAACCTTTGATTTATATCCTAAACTATCTACTCATAAGCCAAGATTAAACAATTTGGAAAATCGATTTCACTATCCTATCGGCAGAAAATTTAAAACTAATTAGTCAAGATTAGGCTGTTTGACTAACTAGAAGTGTTTTTTTCAGGAGTGGCATTTGAGCTTGCACACTTTCAGAATTTGTTTCTCTTTTTTGGTATGGGGCTATACCTTTCTTGTTTTGACAATCTGCCCTCTTTTCCTTCTTTTCTTTGTTTTTTTTATTTTTGTATTTTTTATTTTTCTTCAAAGCCGAAAACAACAACTAATCTACATGCTCAGAACTGAGCTTTATTGACATTCCTATCTAACCTATTCTAAACATGGAGTATTTACATTTATCATATGATAGAAAAATGCCAATGCAGCCAGCTGAGTAGTGTCAAGAAGAAGTAGAAACTCTGGCTGCTTGTCAGAGGTATCCATAGAACATATTGAAGATTAACCTTCAATATCAAGGCTATCATAGAAGGTGACATCTTTTCATGTCTCTAGCTCTTGCAAAGGATCACTGCTTGATAATTTGAGCCAGTCAGGACTTCCACACACTCTTCCAAAGGATCAACAAAGAAAAGATGAAATTTCTCTTCCTTTTGGTCCTCCACAATTGGTAGATTATCTACTTCCAAGACATTAGCTTTGAGGACTATCTCTTCAGTACGTAGCTTGGAAGTATCATCATTCTTAACAAAAAAGGAAGAAGATTCTTCTTGAGAAGATGGTATATCCTTAGTAGGACAGTCTTCTATTTGTTTCTCTCCCTCTTATTCATCATCATCTAAACTGGAGGACTCATCATATTTGGCAGTGTTGTCCTCTTATATCCCTGGTATGCTTGGATTCAGTGGGATGAACTCTGTGAAGAGGTTATTATATTCTTGAGTGGGGGTGTATTCAATGGTTTCCTCTTGCTCAAAAAATTCTTCATTACTCTTCTCTTCACCTTCTGAGTTGAAAGGCTGTTGATTCCAAATTAAGTGAAAGCTTTTTATGATGGATCGAAAAGGATGATTGCGGCTTTCAAGCTGATGATGGTGAAACTCATAACACCAATCAAATGCTGGTTGCCCTGCATGATTAGTTTATGCTTGGAAATCATCATCATCATAAGGCTGATTGAAGTTTGAAATTTTGTTAGAATAAAAATTTTCATCAGTCAAACATATTGGGATATCAGTAGGTCCTTCTTCATTCTGATCCACAAAAGAACTTTCTAAATATATACAACAAAGTTCTCTATGTGAATGGGCAAGAGTGTTTGTTTTGAAAAAAGTTTCAGAGACTGACTGTTTATAAATAGTCTGATCTATTTCCTTCTCTGTAAAAGGGGAAGATGTTTCCATGTCCTTTTGAATGGAAGTACAACAGTTCTATGTCTCTTGTGAAGACTGATTTTGAGCCTGAATGTCTTCTTGAGCCTCAACTATAAGGGATGATGAATCAATATCTGAGTTTCCAGGGATCTCTTGAGGGATGTTGTTTATTTCTTGGGTCATCTCTTCCTCAACTGATTCATGTATGTTCTTAAAATTTTTCAATAGGAGATTAAACTCATGAATGGCTGTTAAAAGATCTTCAGGATGCATTTCTTCCAAAGCTTCCTCATTATATATAATGTGTTTGGTGACTTTTTGTGATGGATCATAACATATTGCACCCAATGATAATGACGTAGTTTTTTCTTTATAGTTCTCATAGAACACATATTCAAGGTCTTTTAAAGAAAACAAACTACTAGATCTTAAGCATTCATACCAATCCCTAGCTTTTCCTTCTAATGTTAACATGAAAATTTTCATTAGGAAGTCTTTATTATAAATTCACTTTCAACCTCCATACGTGTATATAGTGATGGGAATTGTAATGGATGGTCATCAAACTTTTTACTGTGAGAAGCAGTGAGGTTGTCATCCCAACAATTCACAGGGCATCTTATGCAGAAACCCAGGATTATGATCTCTACTCATTGGGGCATATCTTCGTTGTATTCCGGAATCATATATACTGATAAAGAGAATTCTTTCCCCTTGACAAACAATTCGAGGTCTTCTACCGGTGGAGTCATTTGGTCTTGGGAGTTTAAGTCTCCAAAATTGTAAGATGAAGTTTTAACTCCTTTGGATCGGTAAGGTTTTATAGTCCACTACCATGTTTATTTAATTCAATCTGTAAGTATTTTTGAGTTTGTGAGTTGTGAACATATGGAGAAAACTAAGGTCTATAAAAGTTGGTGGTAACTATGAACTCAAAAATTCAGTAGTGCTTTAAATGTTAACTATGTTAAATAAGATTGGCAAAGTCCGATCTCAGGGAGAAACATCATTTTCAACCAACTTTGGGATTCTAGGATCTAGCCCTCCTGAATCCGGAGAGGGATCTCTCCAATAACTGCAAATATGGATTTGTCTTTGAAGTTTGGGGTTATGATATTAGGCTAGTTATGAAGGCCAAGGGTTTTGTTTGTTTTTGGATGGTTGAGCATGATTACTGTTTGAGGTGGAAAGTCCTAAATGCGAAGAGTTTCAAAGGTGTTAAGTTGCATGCAATGAGAGTAAGCTTCGACCAAAAAGATAGATAATTGCAGGTTTTAGTCCATTGGGCTATGGAGTCATAATAGGGTTTAATTGGAATAGCAAGAGGCAAGAATGGTCCATGGGGCAAGTCATATATGTCTAAGGATCTCTTTGAAGTTTGATTTATGAAATGAAATGATACAATAAGAAGGGGAAATAAACATATGTAGAACAAAGAGCAGCCCAGGATCTGGTAAGTACTTTTAAAATAGCCATCCTTTAACATAAACTCAAGAAAAACATGAAAGTAAACTAGGATCTGGTAAGTAATTTGAAACTAGCCAGCCTTTGATACTCTTTCAATAGAAAACATTTTAAAACAAAGGGAAACTTGAAGGCAACTTTTGGAGTAGAACTAGCGGGTTGGGCTCACCACAAATCCTCTCCTAGCTCTGCTTTACTTGGTTACTTTCAAGACAAACACAAATGTAACACAGAATGGCCTAAGATCTGGTAAGTACTTTGAAACTAGCCAGATTTTAACACATTCCAAGGGAAACATTCAGACAGTCTTTGGGGACAAAACTAGGACCAGGGCACACCATATCTTCCATAGTCATCTCTACTTAACTAATACTGAACATAACATTCAAGAATAATATTCAGCTAAGGAAATAATATGAGGGAACACCAACATTCCTATGCTTAAACTAAATTAAATCATTCCTAAATAACACAGATTGGAAGAAAACATATATATAAAGATTTTCAGTCAGAGAAGGTTACTGCTGTACAGTAGATCCTAACTCTATGCATGTTGTTCTTTATAAGAGAATATGAAACATAGTGAAAACAGAAACAAAATAACAAGTTACAATTAGAGAAACATCACCGTCAACATATACCAGGATCCCATAAATCAGCTTGTATTGATGCTCCAAACCAGTTACAGCTTTAAGTCCAATGCTTTAGTTCAGCAATCATCTACTCATATCAGCCTAACTTATCTATTACAAGCAGAGCTCCAAGAGCCATTGAACACTATTTACAGTCAGAAGTTTAAGCTTAAATATATTTCAAAGTTCTGCAACCAACCCCTCTCTCATCTTTTGCAGTAGTATATATAAAAGGATGAGGAGGTGGGATCTGATAAAAGATATCAAAATACAATTAATACATACTTAATGGTTTCTGGGCCTTTTGGGGGCTCAATGAAGAAACTTGCATAGGTGTCCATCTTGTATTAAATGATTTACATAAATTTTCAAGCTCGAAGGGAGCTCTTTTTGACCTTTGAGGCTCTGTGTGATGTCGGGGTTACTCTGCAGATATCTTTTGCATTAAATTTCCTTGCAGAAGTAACTTTATGGCTGTGATGAGATGAATATCTTCATTTAATCAATCACTTCAGCCTCTGATTGAATACTTTGAGGCACAGGTGGCATTTTAGTAGCTGGGAGGAATCAATTTGCCTTAGATGTGGAGGTGGAGGCAGTCCTGTTGATAAAACACTTTAAGATCTTCTTTAAATTGTGTTTCAAATCAGGGATTAGACTTCTGATAAACATTCTTAGCCGTGATCCCCGCAAATATTTCTTCCATCCTCTGTTTCTGGTTCATTTTGATATTTGTCACTGATACTCTTCTTACTGTGCCCGATTCATGGTTTTTGCTGACATACAGGGCTGCGCAGGGTTATGTGGCATCAATGCTTCGCGAATCATTGATAAAAGGTGGATTTTAAACCCTGTGATGATTTTCTTTGATGAATCGAAGGCAGGAGGATCGTCACCCTCTTCTTTTGAATTTTCTTCAAAAATGGTGAGAAAACCATTTAAACCCTGAAAAATACAAACAAATATTAAAAAATCCTGCATATATAGGTTTACTATACGGAGGACGTGTGGGGAAAGCATGGACATTGGATGGCATCATCCAACGGTAAGAATTGATCGGGAGAAGTCATAGAGAAGGCAGAAGATTTGTTTAAATCAGAGCCGTCGATCGCGTAGAGATCGACGGTCGAGAGCGGAAAAGGAGGGTCAAAGCGGAAAATGTTTGACCGGGTGATGAATCAGGGCGGTGGAATATGGGTCGTCGATCTGCAGATCAGATCGACGACGGAGATCTATTGAATGTCGTGCCATAGCCCGGTTAACTGTCGGGCATCTTCGGTGAGCGATAGACGTTGGATAGCCCACCCCAGATCGGACGGTATATAGCGATATCACGTCGGGTTTGTTGCTGAACTTTAATGCGCGATGGGGGGGTGGTTTTCAAATAGTACACAGGACACGCGTCGGCCAGCGTATGGAATCGTTGTCGATAGAGAAAAAACCACCTTTGCCCCAAAGGCGATGTGATGAATACCGCGTGGTTTTTGGAATTGTGAGTGGAATGTGGGGACCACCAGGGAGAGGGACTCTGTACCTTCGATCTGCAGATCAGATCGATGGTGGAGATTGATTTGAATTTTGGACCGGCGAAAAAATTATGACATAATAAAAAATCGAAAAATTAACATAACCAAAGGTTTATATTAATTTACGATGCGGCTTGGCGCCCGACTGTGGGGCCGAGGGTTATATGAAGGGTGAAATGACCGGGGTTTATGCACGAAGGGACTAAAGGTGATCGGGCGACGTGATAAGCGCTTTGTAGGGTTGGCGCCGGGGTGTATGGAAGGCAGGGGTTAAAGACTTAGCCCAAGGGGGCTTAAGTCTATAATATATGAAAAACATGATTTTCATGAATTTTAGTTATTTTCAAAGGTTTGGAGGGGTTCCGATAAGGCAAAGAAGGAGTCTTTAAACCTTATAAAAGGGATTTTGATGAAGGGGGAATGGGAAAAACGGTGAAAATGAGGGATTTTCATGGGAAATAGAGGGATGGAAAATGAGGCTAGCTTTGGAAAAGGGGAAAAGGGGGAAAAGGGTCTTGCAATAGTATTCCTTCTTGGGAATCAGTATGATTCTGAAAGGGGAATAGGCACAGTGGTGAAGATTTGAGGACAGAGGCAGGAGGCCTTCAAGAGTCTTCAAGAGCCAACACTTTTTAATTAATAAAATTTGTTCCTTGAAGGCTCAAAAAAGTTTTTAGTGAGCATTTGGTATAGAAAATTTTATAGGTGGCTAACAAAACCCTGTAGATGGATTTTATTTTAAGAACAAAGGCATGGAAATCGTCATCCCCGACCTTTGGTTTTTCTTCAATATAATGGAAAAAACATTAAAACCTGCATAAAACAATAAAATTTAATAAATCCTGCGTTTATTTGGGTAAGACTACTTAGGAGGCTGTGGTTAGGAGCATGGCTATTGGATGAGGGCATCCAATGGTGGAGATCATGCGTAGAAGGTCAAAGAGGAAAGTGGTGAAGAATTAAGTCAGAACCATTGATCCATGTCGAATCAACGGTCGAGATGGTTGTGGACATACAAAGCGAATGAGTCACTTTATAATAACATAGTCGCAATTGTGAAGAAATTACAAAGAAAAAGGGGTTTAAAAACTTTGGCAGAAGAAATCCGTGTTAAAATGGAAATTGGGGTTTCTGAACGATCATAGACCGTCGGATCATATTTGACCCCGAGATCAACGGTGGAGATTGCTCGTTGAAATTCTTTGGTGAAGGACGAGGGCGATAGCATAATGGGATATTATATCTGAGCTGTTGATCTGCAGAGATCAACAGTGGGGAGCGCATAAGATAAAAAATAACACAAAATGAGGAAGGTGGTTTCGTGAGGGAAAACCACGGGTTCCGCGTGGTCAAAAGAGGGATAGGCGGCTTCACCTTTTCGAATGCAATATGCGTTCCCACCCGGCACGTGGCATTTGAAAACAGCTTATATTGCGCAACCCTTGGGAAATTAACCTTCGTGCTTGAAGTTGCGTGAAAACGCGCGTCAACCATTGGATTTGGGGTCTCAGATCTGATGGTGGGGAGTGAGCGTGATATTGGATAGATGCGCGGGTGGAAGGAGGTGAGGCGGTTTCAATCTGAGCCATTGGATCAAAGGTGGATGGCTAAGATCAAGTCGGAGGGAGGCAGGACCCATAGGGGTTGGGCCCATAAAAAAAGGGTTAATATGGGTCATTGATCTGCAGGGATCAACGGCTGAGATTGGCCATAAAACATTACACAAGGGGTATATGATTTCAAACCTAAGTCGGAAGGAAAGATCTGGACCATCTGATCTGGACACCTGGACGGCCCAAATGCAATTGGAGCTTCACGATCAGTGGGGCAATGGACATGGGAGCACCGAAGCGATTGACTGTGGGCCGTTGATCTGCAGATCAGATTTACGATCGAGGATTGATCGGGGGACCGCCAATCGGAGGTGGTGAAATAAAATATTAACGCACCCAATGAAAATTTCTCGATGCGAGATTGCGCGAGCCGTCTGATTGACCTAAGATCCATGGCAGAGAAGGGCTCCGACCAATGAACAGCGGGCCCTTTTAATATATAAAAAAGGCATATTTTCATTAAATACACAGGTTTTAATGGCTCGGGGCGGGTTTTACATATGTGGCTTGGCGCCCGTCTGCGGGGCCTGTGGATATGTGGAAAACGCAAAGGGACTGGGGCTTTATATATATAAGGGCCAATCAGCATCATAAGCAGGGTCCTGGTCTTTCCATCTACCCATTTGTAAATCTTTGATGTGAGATTCTGTTTACCGTTGATCGGTTCATAAGATCAACGGTTCTTCTTATATAATAACATGAATCGGCGGGTTTAGACCAAAAATTAGGATAATGGGCTTTTATGAATTAACAAAGGGAAAAAGTGATCGGGAATGGTTTATATGAAGTGCTAAGCACCCGATTGCGGGCCTTTGGTTTGGTGAATAAAACAAAGGAATGGGGCTCATATATAAAGGAGTTGATCGTGTCGGAGGTTTTATAAAAGCCAAAGACTTGCGCGCTCTGATTTGTTCTGATGCGATAAGTGCTCGGGACCATTAGTGCTTGGTTCTAGCGCTAGGGAATATGTGGGGAAGTGGTTTAGGACTTAGCCCAAAGGGGCTTAAGCCTTAACAAAAAAATGTATTTTTTATGAAATTTTCAATGTTTTTTGATGGATTTGGGGGTTTCGGCAAGGTTCAAAAGTGAGTTTCGAACCTTATAAAAGGGATTTTTTGAAGGGGAAGGAGGAATAAATGAAAAATAGAAGAATTTCATGGGGGAAAAAAGGGAATAAAATGAAGGTTAGTTTTGAGTGAAGGAGGGGGAAAATGGGATTTTTGCAGCAGTCTTTTCTTCATTAAATCAGTAGAATTTCTAAGTTTAAAATGGAAACAGTATTGAAGACTAAAAAAAGGGGATGATTTCATCATGATTCTTCAATATATAACATTTTTAGCAATAAAAATTGTTTCTTGAAGGCTCAAAAATGATTTAGCCACCATTTGATATAACAAATTTTATAGGTGGCTAACAGTGGCTCCACTTGGGGATGGTGCCTTCTTGAAGGCATCAAGAACTTCAGACTTGCATTCTCTGGGGGGTTGATTAGTGCCTTATCTATTTGGCTGCTACTGTCCTTACTTGGGTGATCTTTGTTTGTTCTAAAAAATGTTAGCAGCCATGAAAAAGTAATGGATCTTCATCAACACAAGCTTTCTACATACCCAATCCTACTGATCTAACATTTTTTCTTCTTTAGAGTGCACTTGGATTGGCAAACTCTCTTACAAAATTTTATTCTTTTGAAAGCAAAAAAATCTAATCTATTTCTACTTCTTATTTCTCCATGAACTTAGATTAAACAGTTGAGTTCCTATACTTCTCTACCTAATCTACTAATCTGTTAGGATTAAACAGTCTAACAGATTTTTATTCACTAATTTTTAAAACTAAAATTTAAAAGCATGCAAACCAGGATTGAACAGTCTAACTTACTGTTGATCTATGGCATGAAAAAACAAGCTTCACATAGATATTATTTTACAGAAAATTAAATCAAAATGGAAGGCTTAAGATTTGAAAATTTCTCAGTACGGCCTTCTCTTTTCTACAACTCTGTTTTTGAGTTTATTCGAATTGTTTTTGCTTGTTATCTGGTTCAAATTTGTAGCTGATTAGAACCAGTTTTACCTCTGTCTTTTACTCAAGAAATAAACAGATTTGAGTCATTTCTCTTTTGAAAACTAAGGTTCGGATTTTGAGCTCGTTTGAACCTTTAATTTCTATCCTAATCTATCTAACTGATAAGCCAAGATTAAGCTGTTTGGCAAATCGAATTCGCTAACCTATCAACAATCAATTTAAAACTAATTAGTCATGATTAGGCAGTATGACTAATTAAAAAGTGTGTTTTTCAGGAGTGGCATTTGATCTTGCACACTTTCAGACCTTATTTCTCTTTTTTTTGGTATGGGGTTGTACCTGTCTTGTTTTAACAATCTTCCCTCTTTTCTTTCTTCTTTTGTTTTTGTATTTTTTATTTTTTAACTTTGAATGCAATGATGGATGAAATATTTATAATGGAAAAAAGATAAAAAAAGCTTCAAAACATAGCATGGATCAAGAGAAGTAATGTTTGAGCATCTTGCCATTGACAGGACCTCCAAACAGTTCAACTCCATTCAACTCCTGTAAGAAATAAGCATTGTTACTAGCAGTTGAATGAATGAGATAAGGGCCAAGTCATAAGTTGTCAAATTTTCCGTGCTTGCCCTTGTCTTCCCTCCTTGAATCCCACTTTAACACTTTGTCCCCAATATTGAAATTGTTGGCCTTTGTTCTTCTGTCAAAAAGCTTCTTGATGATGTCCTGCTTTTGTAATGCTTTTTTATAAACCTCCTCCATGGTTTTCTGAAGGTGAATGGTCTAATTTATCCTTCTGATCATGTCATTGTCTTCAGACTGGACCTCTTGAATGAACTTCATAACTGACACACCAAGCCTGGTTGGAAAAATTGCATTTGTACCATACACAAGCTGGTAGGGTGGCATTCCAATAGATTTCTTCAAAGTCAATCTGTCAGCCCAAAGTGCATGAACTAGCTTTGTGTGCCAAGACTTCTTGTTTTCCTCCAACAGATTCTTGATTATGTTCACCAAAATCTTGTTTGAGGATTCTGCTAACCCATTACCTTGAGGGTAATAAGTAGTAGAGTGGCCTAATGTAATCTGATATTTGTGACAAAATTCAAACATCTTCTTTGATCCAAATGCAGCTGCATTATCAGTGATGATCTTCCTAGGACAGCCAACTCTAGACAGAACATGGGTCTCAATGAATTTTATGATGACTGAGTCATTGGCTTTCCTAGAAGGGATGGCTTCTATCCACTTGGTGAAATAGTCTGTTGTGGTGAGAATCCGTTTATGCTGGGCAGATGAGGGTGGATGGATTTCTCCTATGAAGTCAAGTCCCCACTGTTGAAAAGGAGCTTCAACAGTGATTGGATGCAGAGGTAAGGGTAGCAACTTCCTTTTGCCTTCAAACAGTTGGCATTTATGATAGGCAATTATCATCTTATGGACATCTAGAAAGAGAGTGGGCCAATAGTAACCAGCCCTTAGGATTTTGTTCGTTGTTGTCTTCCAGTAGAGGTGGCCCCCACATTCTCCTTCATGGAACTCGTGCTTAAATTTCTCTGCATCATACTCAGGAAAACATTTAAGCAATATCCCACTTGCATTTTTCCAATAAATACATTTATCTATAATGCAGTAGTTTACAACCTTTAACTTCAAAAACCTTGCCTTTGTTTTTTATAAACCAGGAGGTGTATTTAAATTAAGCAAAACATAAAGAATATCAGCATACCAAGAGGAATTCATAAAAGTATCTTCAACAATGGGAGTTGAGAATTCTTCTTGGTCATCTAAAGCATTTATCACATTAATATAAAGAACTTCAAAATTGGATTCAGCCATTAATCTAGCTAGACCTTGACCTTTGATGAGTTTAGTGGGCTTGATCTCTAAATCATAGTCAAGAATAACAGCTATCCACTTACCTCTCATGCCATCTGGGTCCTGTGTTAGAATGTCTTTCACAACTGAATTTTGGACAAAGGCAATGATGTGTGAGTGCAAGATGTATACTCTGAAGTCTTTTAAGGCCTTAACCAAAGCAAAGGCTCGCTTTTCCATAATGTTATACTTCAGAGGGGAATCCCTTAATGCCTTGCTAAAGAATGCAATAGGCTGCTCTTGTCCTTGTGGATTTTTCTGTAAAAGGACAACAACTATTGTATGTTCTGATGCAAATGAAAAAAATATAAAAATCTTTTGAAAAATCAGGACTTATTAGAACTAGTGTTTTGGTTAATGCTTGTTTAACCAGGTCAAAGGACTTCTTTTCTTCCAAGGTCATTTTTAACCCTTGCTCCTTTTTCAGCATGTTTTTTATGTTCCTAAGGAGCTCAGCCAAGTTGGGTATGAACCTTCTCAAGAAATTAATATTTCCAATGCAAGATTGGAGTTCCTTGATGTTTCGAGGATAAGAGATTTGAAATATGGTCTCAATCCTCTTTGGATATATCTTTATACCCTCTTTTGAAATAATGTGTCAGAGAAGTTTACCTTCTTGGAGCCCGAATAGTGTTTTCTTAGGGTTTCAAGATATCCCAAACTTTCTGCATTTCTCGAAAACTTTTCTAAAATGTTCTAAGTGCTCTTCATCTATCTTTGAAAACACAGTGACATCATCAAGGTAAATAATGATGAAGTAGCCTAATTCTTCCGAGAATGCTATGTCCATGGCTCTCTAAAAAGTTGCACCAGTATTCATTAGACCAAAGGTCATTTTCACATACATGAAAGTGCCCCAAGGGGTAGTAAACGCTATCTTTAGTTGATCATCAAGGTGGACTAAAATCTGATTGTACCCCGAATAGCCATCTAGCAAAGAAATTATTTTGGAACCAACTACCCTTTGTAAAATATGGTCCATCTTAGGTAAAGGGTAGTTGTCCTTGAGTGAAGCTTTGTTTAAGTCTCTAAAGTCTATACAAAGCCTAATCTCTCCTATTTTCTTCCTAACTGACACCAGATTAGACACCCACTCAGAATATCTAATAGAGACAATAATACCAGCTTCATACATTTTCTTGATCTCCTTCTCAACCAAAGGCAACTGAACAGGGTTTATTCTACGCAGTTTTTTCTTGAATGGATTTTGGTTTTCCTTGAGAGGAATTTTGTGCTGAATTATTTCAGTGTCATAGGATTTCAGATCCTCATAACTCCACACGAAAACATCAGAAAATTCTTTAAACAACTCTATGTATTAGAGTTTAATGTGAGCTGGTAAAGTTTGAGACAGTTTAATCATCATAGGTTTTTTGTCACTGCCTATATTACACTCTTCAACTTCAGTCTCTACAGGTTCCAGTTTTGGCTTCTTGGCCACATCGTTGAAATCAAACAACTCTTCTAAAGGGGACAGACCCTTTGGCAAACTTTGATTTTCAGACTACAGAGTTTCTAAATCCTGTGTTTCTGGCTCTGCAATCATTTCTATTTTGTTTTCAATTTTTCTTGACAACAGATTTATATCAGCAAGCTCAGGAGATGGTTCTTCTTCACCAAGAAAATTTTCTTCACTAGGGCAGTCTATTTCATAATCTGAATCTGAACTTGGTAGTTCGAATTTGTTTCTGAACTGCATGAAGTTTTGTATTTGTTTTTCTCTGTCGAAAACTTGCCAATATTATCGTTATCAGGGATAGCTGAATTTAATTTGACTTGTACATTCTTTGGTTTCATATGGCGTTAAACATGTTCTAGCTGCAAAAGCTAAGTTGTGGGCCATGATATTTTTTCTTCTCGGGACAAAAATCAAATGGGATTCCTCAAAAGTTTTAAGTAAATCCACGACATTATTTCGATAGGCCCTAATTCTGGGATGATTAGTGTTGTATTCCCCGTTGACTTGCCTAATAATTAATTCCGAATCTCCATAAACTTTAATTCTTTTGGCTCCTAATTTTTTCAACAATAGTAAGCCTAAGAGAAGGGATTCATATTCCGCTATGTTATTCGAACACTGAAAGTTTAATATACAGGAAAGGCTTTATGTGTGGTTATTCTCAGTGTTGTGTATCCAGACCCTTACACCAGCATTTCTCCTAGTGTAGGACCCATCAAAGTTCATACTCCACAGAGGACTAGTTCTGGGTTCTTCAGTCTGGTTACTATCCTCTTCAACTAAAGTGCTTTCGGCTTGTTCTTGAAGGTCAGCACTCTGTTGAATATGTTTTAGTTCCTCAGTTTTTTCACTACGTTGAGGAATGATTTCTTGATTCTCAAGGTTAAAAAGCGATGGACTCATGATTTGTAGTTCAAGACCGGTGTGATGTTTGTTGTTGTTCACGGGTTCAGCAAACTGTTTAGACGCTTCTGTGATGTCTTCCTCTTCCTCTCTATTGGCCATCAATTCAGTTAAAGTGACTTGTTCACTAAATGATTCATTGTTAAACAGAATAAAAGAATCAAGGTATGTATTTACAGAATACAGAGGAGAGTTTTGCGGTCTGTCCTGACTAGTCACCATGTATTTCATATGGGACTCACTGTATAGTCTTCTTGTCTTATTGAAAACAGGGATGGTCCCATAGGTCATGTCCATCTACATAGTTCCTTGTAACTTAGCCCCCCAAGACCTAGATAACAACATTCCATACTTTGGGGGAACATCAGCCACAACAATATCCATGACGAAACATTTGGCTGGAATCTGGGCTAAGTTAACGCAGAGGTCTTTAATTAAACCTAAACATTTTACTCTGCTTGAGTCAAAAGAGTAAAGGTCTTTATAAGGTATGGTGATTTCTAGACCCAGGCTCTCCATTACAGCTTTGGGAATTAAATTGTAAGAGGACCCTGAGTCATGCATAGCGTTATGCAAAATCTTATCGTGAACATTTAAACTTACATAAAAGGAAGGAACAGGTCCCTCCTGATATCTACCTTCAATCTTTGGACAAAAAATAAGCTCTGGCTCGTCATCATTAAGATTGACTATGTCATTATTCTCCTCTATGTTTAAAGCCTTCAAAATTTGGGTTCTATATATATTTTGGGCAGCTAACTCAGTAAGGGGAACAAAGATTTTAATTTTGGAAATTTCATGCTCCAAGCTGAAAGGGATTTGATTCTTTGAAGTGCTCGATTCAGCCTTGTTAACTGCCACTCTATCAGCAAAGTCAGTTTGCTGATTTGCTCTATTTACATTTGACAAAATTGTTTTAACAATATTACTGGCAGAAGTGTTAGTACTGCTAAGGTCTGCACTCTATTTTCCATTGTTTTGAGTGCCTTTCTCTTTACCTTTATCAGAATTTCTAGCCACTGTTTTGTCTTTCTATTTTACAATTTTGGGTTTATTTATAGTGTTGTTTTGTGAATATTTGTCAGATGTTTTGTTGGTGGGAGTTTGTTGATTTATTTTACTCCTAAGGTCATATTCGCTTTGAGACTCTATGAAAGCATTTTCCATGTCTTGATAATAACTTTCATCACTATCTCTTTTGTCATCCTAAGGTGTGTATAGACCTTTTTTTCTATCATGATGAACCTCAAAGTCATCATTATCTACTCCCAGTATGTTGATATCATCTTCCTCTATTTTCTCATCTGTTTCTTCAACCTCGCTTACATAGTTTTGATGAAAAGGAGGAGTGATATTTTGATCATCCTCCCTTGGTCTATTTGGAGGCTGGTTCCTTCTGAAATTATGATTTTGGTTCTGATTTCTGTTTTGAGGAGCAGTTTCGTTTTGAATTTCTTGTGCTCTCTCAAGAATGCTCATTTTCTTCATCATCTCCTCCATCATTATTTCCATCTTTGAACTAGAGGTAGAAGGCGGAGTTTCCTCTCTGAAGGACACTCTCTTCTCATTCTTCATTCTAGATCTTTTCTCCATTAAGTTGACTTACACAGCAAGAGCCCCTTTTTTCATATCTTCAAGGGTTAAAGGATCTCTTTCCCTCAGCTGATAGGCCATTTCAGGGTCAAACCCTTCAGGAAACTTGTTTAACGCTGAGCCTTGTGGAGGTTTTAAATCTAGGAGAAGGGCATTATACATGCTATTAAATCTAGTGCAGTAAGCTTGTACGCTTTTCCCGGTGTTTCTGTGGAGGTTCTTGTAATCAGAAAGTATTTGAAGAGGGTTTTTCCTTACTTCCCATTTGTTTAAGAATGTCTGATGGAAGGCTTGGAGATCATTTATACTATGGGGGGCTAAGCCTTTAAACCATTTTCTTACTTCTCCCCCCAAACTCTGAGCAAATAGCCTAAGCTTGACAGATTCATCATTAATTTCATTTCTGTCAAAGTAGTCATTCATCTTATCCACATGTTGTGATGTAGTTGTAGCATTACTAGCATCATACAATGGTATTTTGGACTGATAGTCCTGTGGAAGATTGAATAAGGGTACAGGAAGGACTAAGGGAGCATTCCATGCTGCCATGATATCTGGTGGGGGTGGATTTTCAAGAAGTGGATTAATAAGAGGGAAAGTGGTCTGGAATGGAGTGGTTTGATCAGTGGATGTAGGATGAACAGATGTGGAAGGACCAGGAATAGATTGTTGAGCTGATCTTGGATGAGAGACACCTAAATTGTGAAGGAAATGTAAATCAGGTGGTGTTGTTTCTCTACTACCAGGATGTTCACTTGTTTCCAGGTATGAAAGTGAAGACTCATAATCTAGCTTATCTAAATCATCAAGAGACCTAGTTCTAAATGGATTTATTAAGTTTACTTGTGATTGTTGTAGAGCTGCAAGATTTTCAGGAACTGAATTAGCTCTCAAGGGTGATCTGAAACCAGTTGAAAATTTTATTTTAAGAGGCTTCCTAAGGATACTTTCCAAGTTATCAACTATCTCAAGTGGGTTTGGGTCGAGGTAGGCTCTAGTATGAATCTTTCTAGGAGCCACTATGCTGTGTTTTTCAAACCCAACTTAAACAAGAAGAGTTCAACCAGATATGACACTCTTTAAGAGGCTAACTAATTTGTTTCACACAAATTTTAATCCTACAGTCCTCTAATCTGAGTTTAAATGATGTTATAACAATAATGGTTCTTCCCAGTGGAGTCTTAAGGTCTGTTTAGGATTTTGGAGTTGCCAAGTGGAAGGTTTTAGCTCTTTTGGAGGTAAAAGGTTTTATGGTCCACCACCATGTTTATTTAATACCAATCTGAAATATTTTTTGGTTTTCTGAGTTATTTCAATACTATTGGTTCTTAAGAGTGTCCTAAATCTGTTTCAAAACTTAGCTATGGTTATCAGACAAAAACAGTCTACTCTTATGGCTAAGCTAGCTGATCATTCAAGGTTAGATAAGCTCTTATGAGAATCCTAGGGTTTTCCTAGTTTGTCACTGATTCAAACAAGTTTCATCATGATTACTGTTTACTTGGTAGTGCTTGAAGAGGGCTAATTTTACTCACTAAACAATGTTCTTCAATTTAGGATTTTCCTGAGACTTTTGTAAAAGCATATAGGATGAAGTTTTAATCAGAATTCCCCAGCGGAGTCACCAGAGATGTTAGTTTCTAGTGGCTCAACTGTTTAATATACCAAATGTTACTTGAAAAAAATTTCTTCGGTGTCCTAAGGTGTTCTTAGACTGTTATCAACCTAGAAAATCCCCAGTGGAGTCTCCAGAGATGTTAGCTCCCTGTAATTTGCAATATTGGCAAAGTCAAACTGCAAAGAGAACACTATTTCAACCACTTTGGGATTCTAGGATCTAGCCCTCCTGAATTCGGAGAGGGATCTCTCCAATAAGTGCAAAGATTGATTTTATCTTTAAAGCTTTTATGGTATGATATTAGGCTAGTTATGAAGATCGATGGTTTTTGTTTGTTTTTGGATGGTTGAGCATGATTATTATTTGGGTGGAAAGTCCTAAATGGAAAGAGTTTCAAAGGTGTGAAGTTGAAAGCAATCAAAACAAGCTTTGGCTAATAAGATAGATATAACACTGGTTTTTAGTCCATTGGGCTATGGAGTCATAATAGGGTTTAATTGAAATAACAAGGTTGAAGAGCGGTCCATGGGGCAAGTCATCTATGTCTAAGGATCTCATTAAAGTTGATTTTATGGAACGAAATGATACAACAAGAAAGGGGAATCAAACAAATGAAGAACAAAGAGCAGCCTAAGATCAAGTAAGTACTTTGAAACTATCTTGCTTTTAGAATACACTTAAGAAAGACATAAAATTAATCTAAGATCTGGCAAGTACTTCGAAACTAACCAGCTTTTGATGCACTTACAATAGAAAACATTTTAAACACAAAGGGAAACTTAAAAAGCAATTGTTGGAGTAGAAACTAGAGGACAGGGCTCACCATAAACTTCCCTAGCTCTGCTTTACTTAGTAAATTTTCAAGACAAACATACAAGATAACAAAGAATAGTCTAAGATCAGATAAGGACTTTGAACCTAGCCTTCTTTCAACACATTCTTAGGGAAACTTTTAGATAGCTTTTGGGGATAAAACTAAAGGACAGGGCTCACCATCACTTCCTTAGTTCATCTCTACTTAATATAAACTGAAAATAACATTCAAGAACAACATTTAGCTTAGACAATAGGACTAGGGAACGCCAGCATTCCTAAATGCTTAAACTGAATTAAATCATTCCTAAACAACACAATTTGGAAGAAAACATGTAGATAAATCTTATTAGTTAGAGAAGGGTACTGTAAACAGTAAATCCTAACTCTATTCTTGCTGTTTTTTATCAAATAAAATGGATAGAGCGAAAACAAAAATAAAATAACAATTTACAGTAAGAAAAACATCACCGTTGACATAGACCGGGATCCCATAAATTAGCTTGTATTGATGCTTCAAACCAGTTACAATCTTCAAGTCCAATGTTTCAGTTCAGAAATCGTCTCCACTTCTTAGCCTAATTTATTTAATCACAAACAGAGCTTCAAGAGCCATTGAACACTATTTACAAGTAGAAATTTCGAGCACAAGTATATTTCAAAGTCTGCAACCAACATTGTTTCATCTCCTACAGAATTATTTATAGAAGAAATGAGGAGGTGGGATGGGATAAAAGATCTCCCAGGTTCAATTAATACAGATAAATGCTTTTCGGCCTTTGCGAGGCTCAATGGAGAAGTTTACAGATATTTTCTCTGTATTAATTTTTTTACATTTAAGAAGTAAGCTCGGTGGGAGATTTTGTTGACTTTAAGGCTCTGTGTCATCTCTGTAATAACTCTGCTGATAGTTTATATTAGCTTCTTTGATTCGAAATAACTATTCAGCTGTATTGGGGCAGACATGCTATGTTCTGGTCATTACTCGGTCGTCTATTGAATGCTTTGAGGCTACAGGGGGCATTAGGTAGCTGAGAGGAATCAATTAGCCTCTGATGTGGCAGTGGAGGCATCCTCTGTCTGATAGATATTATTGATTTTCTTTAAACATGGTTAATTTAGTGGATTAGGCTTTTGATTTTCTATCTTAGCCGTAATCCACCAAACTGTGAAAACAATCTTCAATCTTCAGTTTGTGTTGTGGTTAGGTCTTCAACACTGATACTCTTTTATTTGTTTTAATTCTCTGTGTCTTGTTGATGTGCAGGTGTTTACAGGGATTCTTATGGAGCTGCCAACATTCATGAGACACTGGAAAAATGTGGCATTGAACCCTGTAGATGGCTTTTCTTTTATGAACAAAGGCGTGGGGATCGTCATCCCCGGCCTTTGGTTTTTCTTCAATATAACGGAAAAAACGTTAAAACCTGCATAAAACAATAAAAGTTAATAAATCATGCGTTTATTTGGGTAAGACTGCTTAGGAGGCTCTGGTTAGGAGCATGGCCATTGGATGAGGGCATCCAACGGTGAAGATCGTGCATAGAAGGTCGAAAAGGAAAGCGGTGAAGAATTAAGTCAGAACCATTGATCCATGTCGAATCAACGGTCAAGATGGTTGTGGAAATACAAAGTGAATGAGTCGCTTTATAATAATATAGGCACAATTGTGAAGACATTACAAAGAAAAAGGGGTTTAAAACCTTTGGGGGAAGAAATCTGTGTTGAAATGGAAATTGGGGTTTCCAAACGATCGTAGACCATCGGATCATATTGGACCCCGAGATCAACGACGGAGATTGCTCGTTGAAATCCTTTGGTGAAGGCGGAGGGCGATAATGTAATGGGATATTAGATCTGATCCATTGATCTGTAGAGATCAATGGCGGGGAGCACATGTGATAAAACATAAAACAAAATGAGGAAGGCGGTTTCGGGAGGGAAAACTGCAGGTTTCGCGTGGCCAAAAGAGGGATAGGCGGTTTCACCTTTTTGAACGCAATATGCATTCCTACCCGACACGTGGCATTTGAAAACAGCTTATATTGCGTAGCCCTTGGGAAATTAACCTTCGCACTTGAAGTTACGCGAAAAAGCGCGTCAACCGTTGAATTTGGGGTCTCAGATCTGATGGTGGGGAGTGAGCGCAATATTGGATAGATGCGCGGGTGGAAGGAGGTGAGGCAGTTTCAATCTGAGCCGTTGGAACAAAGGTGGATGGCTAAGATCAAGTCTGGAGGGAGGCAGGACCCACAGGGGTCAGGCGTGTTGGGATTATTATGAAGCGTTGGATGAAACAGATCAACGATGGAGATTTGATCTGGGTTAAATGAAATAATACAAAGGTGGAGAAAGGGTTAATGAGATTGGTCATAAAACATTACACAAGGGGTATATGATTTTAAACCAAATTCGGGAGGAAATATCTGGACCGTCCGATCTAGACACCTGGATGGCCCAGATGCAATTGGAGCTTCGCGATCGGCGGGGCAATGGACATGGGAGCGCCGAAGAGATTGACTATGGGCCGTCGATCTGCAGATTAGATTGACGGTGGAGGATTGATCGGGGGACCGCCAATCGGAGGTGGTGAAATAAAATATTAACGTGCCTAATGAAAATTTCCCGATGCGAGATTGCGTGAGCCGTCTCATTGGCCTAAGATCCACGGCGGAGAAGGGCTCCGACCAATTAACGACGAGCCCTTTTAATATATAAAAAAGGCATATTTTCATTAAATACACAGGTTTTAATGGCTCGGGGCGGGTTATATATATGTGGCTTTTCGCCCGTCTGTGGGGCCTGTGGATATGTGGAAAACAAAAAGGGACCGGGGCTTTATATATATAAGGGCCAATCGGCATCGCAAGCACGGTGTTGGTCTTTCAATCTATCCATTTGTAAATCTCTGATGTGAGATTATGTTTATCGTTGATCAGTTCATAAGATCAACGGTTCTTCTCATATAATAACATGAACCGGAAGATTTAGACCAAAACTTAGGATAATGGGTTTTTATGAATTAACAAAGGGAAAAAGTGATCGGGAATGGTTTATATGAAGTGCTAAGCGCCCGATTGCGGGCCTTTGGTTTTGTGAATAAAACAAAGGAATGGGGCTCATATATAAAGGACTTGATCGCATTGGAGGTTTTATAAAAGCCAAAGACTTGCACGCTCTGATTTGTTCTGATGCGATAAGTGCTTGGGACCATTAGCGCTTGGTTCTAGCGCTAGGGCATATGTGGGGAAGTGGTTTAGGACTTAGCCCAAAGGGGCTTAAGCCTTAACAAAAAAATGTATTTTTTATGAAATTTTCAATGTTTTTTTATGGATTTGGGGGTTTCGGCAAGGTTCAAAAGTGATTTTTGAACCTTATAAAAGGGATTTTGTGAAGGGGAAGGACGAATACATTAAAAATAGAAGAATTTCATGGGGGAAAAAATGGAATAAAATGAAGGTTAGTTTTGAGTGAAGGAGGGGAAAAATGGGATTTTTGTAGCAGTCTTTTCTTCATGAAATCAACAGAATTTATGAGTTTAAAAGGGAAACAGTAGTGAAGACTAAACAAAGGGGATAATGTCTTCATGAGTCTTCAAGATATAACATTTTTAGCAATAAAACTTGTTTCTTGAAGGCTCAAAAATGATTTAGCCACAATTTGATATAACCAATTTTATAGGTGGCTAACAGTGGCTCCACTTGGGGATGGTGCCTTCTTGAAGGCATCAAGAACTTCAGACTTGCATTCTCTGGGGGGCTGATTAGTGCCTTATCTATTGGGCTACTACTTTCCTTACTTGGGTGATCTTCTTTTGTTCTGAAAAATGTTAGCAACCATGAAAAAATAATGGATCTTCATCAAAACAAGCTTTATACCTACTGATCTAACATTTTTTCTTCTTTAGAGTGCACTTGGATTGGCGAACTCTCTTACAACATTTTATTCTTTTGAAAGAAAAAAAATCTAATCTATTTCTACTTCTTATTTCTCCATGAACTCAGATTAAACAGTTGAGTTCATATACTTCTCTACCTAATCTACTAATATGTTAGGATTAGACAGTCTAACATATTTTTATTCACTAATTTCTAAAACAGAAATTTAAAAGCATGCAAGCCAGGATTGAATAGTCTAACTTGCTGCTGATCTATGGCATGAAAAAACAATATGCACATAGATATTATTTTACAAAAAATTAAATCAAAATGGAAGGCTTAAGATCTGAAATTTTCTCAGCACAGCCTTCTCTTTTCTACAGCTCTTTTTTTTAGTTTATTGGAGTTGGTTTTGCTTGTTATCTGGTTCAGATTTTTAGCTGATTAGAACTAGTTTTACCTCTATTTTTGACTCAAGAAATAAACATATTTGAGTCATTTCTCTTTTGAAAACTCAGGTTCAGATTTTGAGCTCGTTTGAACCTTTAATTTCTATCCTAATCTATCTAACTGATAAGCCAAGATTAAGCTGTTTGGAAAATAAAATTCACTAACCTATCAACAATCAATTTAAAACTAATTAGTCATGATTAGGCTATATGACTAATTAAAAAGTGTGTTTTCCAGGAGTGGCATTTGAGCTTGCACACTTTCAAACCTTATTTCTCTTTTTTTTGGTATGGGGCTGTACCTATCTTGTTTTAACAATCTGCCCTCTTTTATATCTTCTATTGTTTTTGTATTTTGTATTTTTTAACATTGAATCCAATGATGGATGAAATATTTATAATGGAAAAAAGATAAAAGGGCTTCAAAACATGGCATGGATCAAGAGAAGTAATGTTTGAGCATCCTGCCATTGACAGGACCTCCAAACAGTTCAGCTCCATTCAACTCCTGTAAGAAATAAGCATTGTTACCAGCAGCTGAATGAATGAGATAAGGGCCAAGCCATAAGTTGTCAAATTTTCTATGCTTGCCCTTGTCTTCCCTCCTTGAATCCCACTTTAACACTTTGTCCCCAATATTGAAATTGTTGGCCTTTTTTCTTCTATCAAAAAGCTTCTTGATGTTGTCCTGCTTTTGTAATGCTTTGTTATAAACCTCCTCCCTGGTTTTCTGAAGTTGAATGGTTTGATTTATCCTTCCGATCATGTCATTCTCTTCAGATTGGACCTTTTGAATGAACTTCATAATTGGCACACCAAGGCTGGTTGGAAAAATTGCATCTGTACCGTACACAAGATGGTAGGGTGACATTCCAATAGATTTCTTCAAATTCAATCTGTCAGCCCAAAGTGCATGAACTAGCTTTGTGTTCCAAGACTTCTTGTTGTCCTCCAACAGTTTCTTGATTATGTTCACCAAAATCTTGTTTGAGGATACTTCTAGCCCATTACCTTGAGGGAAATAAGCAGTAGAGTGGCCCAATGTAATCTGATATTTGTGACAGAATTCAACCATCTTCTTTGATCCAAATGTAGTTGCATTATTAGTGATGATCTACCTAGGACAGCCAAATCTAGAGAGAATACGGGTCTCAATGAATTTTATGATGACTGAGTCATTGGCTTGCCTAGAAGGGATGGCTTCTATCCACTTGGTGAAATAGTCTGTTGCGGTGAGAATCCATTTATGTTGGGCAGAGGAGGGTGGATGGATTTCTCGTATGAATTCAAGTACCCACTGTTGAAAAGGAGCTTCAACAGTGATTGGATGCAGGGGTAAGGGTAGCAACTTCCTTTTGCCTTCAAACAGTTGGCATTTATGACAAGCAATTATCATCTTATGGACATCTAGAAAGAGAGTGGGCCAATAGTAACCAGCCCTTAGGATTTTGTTGGTTGTTGTCTTCCAGTAGAGGTGGCCCCCACATTCTCCTTCATGGAACTCGTGCTTAACCTTCTCTACATCATACTCAGGAAAACATTTAAGCAATATCCCACTTGAATTTTTCCAATAAAGAAATTTATCTATAATGCAGTAGTTTACAGCCTTTAACGTCAAAAACCTAGCGTTTGGTTTTGATAAACCAAGAGGTGTATTTAAATTAAGCAAAACATAAAGAATATCAGCATACCAAGAGGAATTCATAAAATGATATTCAACAATGGGAGGTTAGAATTCTTCTTGGTCATCTAAAGCATTTATCATATTAATATGAAGAACTTCAAAATTGGATTCAGCCATTAATCTAGCTAGACCTTGGCCTTTGATGAGTTTAGTGGGCTTGATCTCTAAATCATATTCAAGAATAATAGTTATCCACTTACGTCTCTTGCCATCTGGGTCCTGTGTTAGAATGTCTTTCACAATTAAATTTGGGACAAAGGAAATGATGTGTGAGTGCAAGATGTATACTATGAAGTCTTTTAAAGCCTTAACCAAAGAAAAGGCTTGCTTTTCCATAATGTTATACTTCAGAGGGGCATCCCTTAATGCCTTGCTAAAGAATGCAATAGGGTGCTCTTGTCCTTGTTGATTTTTCTGTAAAAGGACAGAAGTTATTGTATATTCTGATACAAATGAAAAAATATAAAAATATTTTGAAAAATCAGGACTTATTAGAAGTGTTGTTTTGGTTAATGCTTGTTTAACCAGTTCAAAGGACTTCTTTGCTTCCAAGGTCCATTTTACCCCTTGCTCCATTTTCAGCATGTTTTTTATGTTCCAAAGGATCTCAACCAAGTTGGGTATGAACCTTCTCAAGAAATTAATATTTCCAATGAAATATTGGAGTTATTTGATGTTTCGAGGATGAGAGATTTGCAATATGGCATCAATTCTCTTTGGATCTATCTTTATACCCTCTTCTGAAATAATCTGTCCGATAAGTTTACCTTCTTGGAGCCCGAATAGTGTTTTCTTAGGGTTTAAAGATATCCCAAAATTTCTGCATTTCTTGAAACTTTTCTCAAATGTTCTAAGTGCTCTTCATACGTCTTTGAAAACACAGTGATATCATCAAGGTAAATAATGATGAAGTAGCCTAATTCTTCCAAAAATGTTATGTCCATGGCTCTCTAAAAAGTTACACCAATATTCATTAGACCAAAGGGAATTTTCACATACATGAAAGTGCCCCAAGGAGTAGTAAATGTTGTCTTTATTTGATCATCAGGGTGGACTAAAATCTGAATGTACCTCGAATAGCCATCTAGCAAAGAAATTCTTTTGGAACCAACTACCCTTTGTGAAATATGGTCCATCTTAGGTAAAGGGTATTTTTCCTTGAGTGAAGCTTTGTTTAAGTCTCTAAAGTCTATACAAAGCCTAATCTCTCCTGTTTTCTTCCTAACTGACACCAGATTAGACACCCACTCAGAATATCTAATAGAGACAATAATAGTAGCTTCATACATTTTCTTGATCTCCTTCTCAACCAAAGGCAACTGAACATGGTTTATTCTGCGCAGTTTCTGTTTGAATGGATTTTGGTTTTCTTTGAGATGGATTTTGTGTTGAATTATTTCAATTTCATAGGATTTCAGATCCTCATAACTCCACGCGAAAACATCAGAAAATTATTTAAACAGCTCTATGTATTTAAGTTTAATGTGAGCTGATAAAGTTTGAGACAGTTTAATCATCATAGGTTTTTTCTCACTGCCTATATTACACTCTTCAACTTCAGTCTCTACAGGTTCTAGTTTTGGCTTCTTGGCCACATCGTTGAAATCAAACAACTCTTCTAAAGGGGACAGACCCTTTGGAAAACTTTGATTTTAAGACTGCAGAGTTTCTAAATCCTCTGTTTCTGGCTCTGCAATCGTTTATGTTTTGTTTTCAAGTTTTCTTGACAACAGATTTATATCAGCAAGCTCAGGAGATGGTTCTTCTTCACCAAGAAAATTTTCTTCACTAGGGTTAAACGTTTCATAATCTAAATCCGAACTTGGTAGTTCGAATTTGTTTCTGAACTACATGAAGTCTTCTATTTGTTTGTCTCGGTCGAACAATTGCCAATATTTATCGTTATCAGGGACAACTAGTGTGAATTTAATTTGAGTTGTACATTATTTGGTTTCATATGGTGTTAAACATGTTCTAGCTACAAAAGCTAAGCTGTGGGCCATGATATTTTTTCTTCTCGGGATAAAAATCAAATGGGATTCCTCAAAAGTTTTAAGTAAATCCACGACATCGTTTTGATAGGCCCTAAGTCTGGGATGATTAGTGTTTTATTCCCCATTGACTTGCCTAATAATTAATTCCAAATCCCCATAAACTTTAATTCTTTTGGCTCCTAATTTTTTTAACAAATGTAAGCCTAAGAGAAGGGATTCATATTCCACTATGTTATTCGAACACTGGAAGTTTAATCTACAGGAAAGGCTTTCTGTGTGGTTATTCTCTGTGTTGCATATCCAGACCCCTGCACCAACATTGCTCCTAGTGTAGGACCCATCAAATTTCATACTCCATAGAGGATTAGTTTCGGGTTCTTCAGTTTGGTTACTATCCTCTTCAACTAAAGTTCTTTCGGCTTGTTCTTGAAGGTCAGCACTCTGTTGAATCTGTTTTAATTCCTCAGGTTTTTCACTACGTTGAGGAATGATTTATTGATTCTCAAGGTTAAAAATCGATGGACTCATGATTTTTAGTTCAAGACCGATGTGTTGTTTGTTGTTGTTCATGGGTTCAGCAAACAGTTTAGACGCTTCTGTGATGTCTTCCTATTCCTCTCTATCGGCCATAAATTCAGTTAAAGTGACTTGTTCACTAAATGATTCATCGTTAAACAGAATAAAAGAATCAAGGCATGTATTTACAGAATACAGAGGAGATTTTTGCAGTCTGTCCTGACTAGTCACCATGTATTTCATATGGGACCCCCTGTATAGTCTTCTTGTCTGGTTGAAAACAGGGATGGTCGCATATGTCATTTCCATCTGCATAGTTCCTTATAACTTAGCCCTCCAAGACCTAGATAGCAACATTCCATACTTTGGGGGCACATCAGCCACAAAAATATCCATGACCAAACATTTGGCTGGAATCTGGGCTAAGTTAACGCAGAGGTCTTTAATTAAACATAAACATTTTACTCTGCTTGAGTCAAAAGAGTAAAGGTCTTTATAAGGTCTGGTGATTTCTAGACCCAAGCTCTCTATTACAGCTTTGGGCATTAAATTGTGAGAGGCCCCTGAGTCATGCATAGCGTTATGCAAAATATTTTCATGAACGTTTAAACTTACATAAAAGGGAGGAACAGGTCCCTCTTGATATCTACCTTCAATATTTGGACCAAAAATAAGCTCTGGCTTGTCATCGTTAAGATTGACTGTGTCATTATTCTCCTCTATGTTTAAAGCCTTCAAAATTTGGGTTCTATATACATTTTGGGTAGCTAACTCAGTAAGGGGAACTGAGATTTTAATTTTGGAAATTTCCTGCTCCAAGTTGAAAGGGATTTGATTCTTTGAAGTGCTTGATTCAGCCTTGTTAACTGCCACTCTGTCAGCAAAGTCAGTTTGTTGATTTTCTCTATTTACATTTGACAAAATTGTTTTAACAGTAATACTAGCTGAAGTGTTAGTACTGCTAAGGTCTGCACTCTGTTTTCCATTGTTTTGAGTGCCTTTCTCTTTACCTATATCAGAATTTCCAGCCACTGTTTTGTCTTTCTATTTTACAATTTTGGGTTTATTTACAGTGCTGTTTTGTGAAGATTTGTCAGAGGTTTTTTTGGTGGGAGTTTGTTGATTTATTTTACTCCTAAGGTCATATTCCCTTTGAGACTCTATGATAACATTTTCTATGTCTTGATAATAACTTTCATCATTATCTCTTTTGTCATCATAAGGTGTGTATAGACCTTTTTTTCTATCACAATGAACCTCAAAGTCATCATTATCTACTCCCAGCATGTTGATATCATCTTCCTCTATTTTCTCATTTATTTCTTCAACCTCGCTTACATAGTTTTGATGAAAAGGAGGAGTGATCTATTGATCATCCTCCCTTGGTCTATTTGGAGGCTTGTTCCTTCTGAAATTATGATTTTGGTTCTGATTTCTGTTTTGAGGAGAAGTTTGGTTTTGACTTGCTTGTGCTCTCTCAAGAATGCTCATTTTCTTCATCATCTCCTCCATCATTCTTTCCATCTTTGAGATAGAGGTAGAAGGTGGAGTTTCCTCTCTGAAGGACGCTCTCTTCTCATTCTTCATTCTAGCTCTTTTCTCCATTAAGTTGACTTCCACAGCAAGAGCCCCTTTTTGCATATCTTCAAGGGTTAAAGGATCTCTTTCCCTCAGTTGATAGGCCATTTCAGGGTCAAACCCTTCAGGAAAATTGTTTACCGCTGAGCCTTGTGGAGGTTTTAAATTTGGGGGAAGGGAATTATACACACTATTAAATCTAGTGCAATAATATTGTACACTTTCCCCAGTGTTTCTGTGGAGGTTCTTGTAATCAGAAAGTATTTGAAGAGGGTTTTTCCTTACTTCCCATTTGTTTAAGAATGTCTGATGGAAGTCTTGGAGATCATTTATACTATGTGGGGCTAAGCCTTTAAACCGTTTTCTTACTTCTCCCCCAAAACTCTAAGCAAATAGCCTAACCTTGACAGACTCGTCATCAATTTTGTTTCTGTCAAAGTAATCATTCATCTTATCCACATGTTGTGATTTAGTTGTAGCATTACTAGCATCATACAATGCTATTTTGGACTGATAGTCCTGTGGAAGATTGACTAAGGGTACATGAAGGACTAAGGGAGCATACCATGTTGTCATGATATCTGGTGGGGGTGGATTTACAAGAAGTGGATTAGTAAGAGGGAAAGTGGGCTGGAATGGAGTGGTTTGAATAGTGGATGTAGGATGAACAGATGTGGAAGGACCAGGAATAGATTACTGAGTTGATCTTCGATGAGAGACACCTAAATTGTGAAGGAAATGTGAATCAGGTGGTGTTGTTTCTCTACTACCAGGATGTTCACTTGTTTCCAGGGATGAAAGTGAAGACTGAGAATCTAGCTAATCTAAATCGTCAAGAGACCTAGTTCTAAATGGATTTCTTAAGTCTACTTGTGATTGTTGTAGAGCTGTAAGATTTTTAGGAACTGAGTTAGCTCTCAAGGGTGATCTGAAAACAGTTGAAAATTTTATCTTAAGAGACTTCCTATGGATACTTTCTAAGTTATCAACTATCTCAGGTGGGTTTGGGTTTGGGTAGGCTCTAGTATGAATCTTTCTAGGAGCCACTATGTTGTGTTTTTCAGACCCAACTTAAACAAGAATATTTCAACCAGATACGACAGTCTTTAAGAGGTTAACTAATTTGTTTCACACAAATTTTAATCCTACAGTCCTCTAATCTGAGTTTAAATGATGTTATAATGATAATGGTTCTTCCCAGTGGAGTCTTAAGGTCTGTTTAGGATTGTGGAGTTGCTAAGTGGAAGTTTTTAGCTCTTTTGGAGGTAAAAGGTTTTATGGTCCACCACCATGTTTATTTAATACCAATCTGAAATATTTTTGGGTTTTCTAAATTATTTCAGTCCTATTGGTTCTTAATATTGTCCTAAATCTGTTTCAAAACTTATCTATGGTTATGAGAAAAAAACAGTCTACTCTTATGGCTAAGCTAGCTGATCCTTCAAGGTTAGATAAGCTCTTATGAGAATCCTAGGGTTTGCCTAGTTTGTCACTGATTCAAACAAGTTTCATCATCATTACAGTTTACTTGGCAGTGCTTGAAGAGGGCTACTTTTACTCACTAAACAATGTTCTTGAATTTAGGATTTTCCTGAGTTTGTAAAAGAATATAGGATGAAGTTTTACTTAGAATTCCCCAGCGGAGTCGCCAGAGATGTTAGTTTCTGGTGGCTCAACTGGTTAATATACCAAATGTTCCGTGAAACAAATTTCTTCGGTGTCCTAAGGTGTTCTTAGACTGTTATCAACCCAGAAAATCCCCAGTGGAGTTTCCAGAGATGTTATCTCCTTGTAATTTGCAAGATTGGCAAAGTCAAACTACAAAGAGAACACTATTTCAACCACTTTGGGATTCTAGGATCTAACCCTCTTAAATCCAGAGAGGGATCTCTCCAATAAGTGCAAATATTGATTTTATCTTTAAAGCTTTTATGGTATGATATTATGCTAGTTATGAAGACCGAGGTTTTTTGTTTGTTTTTTTATGGTTGAGCATGATTATTATTTGGGTGGAAAGTCCTAAATGGAAAGAGTTTCAAAGGTGTGAAGCTGCAAGCAATCAAAACAAGCTTTGGATGATAAGATAGATATAATGCTAGTTTTTAGTCCATTGGGCTATGGAGTCATAGTAGGGTTTAATTGAAACAACAGGGTTCAAGAGTGGTCCATGGGGCAAGTCATCTCTGTCTAAGTATCTCTTTAAAGTTGATTTTATGGAATGAAATGATACAACAAGAAACGAGAATTAAACAAATGAAGAACAAAGAGTAGCCTAAGATCAAGTAAGTACTTTGAAACTATCCTGCTTTCGGCATACACTTAAGAAAGACATAAAAGTAATCTAAGATCTGGTAAGTACTTCGAAACTAACCAGCTTTTGATGCACTTTCAATAGAAAACATTTTAAACACAAAGGGAAACTTAAAAAGAAAATGTTGAAGTAGAAACTAGAGGACAGGGCTTACCATAAACTTCCCTAGCTCTGCTTTACTTAGTAAACTTTCAAGACAAACACATAAGATAACAAAGAATAGTCTAAGATCAGGTAAGGAATTTGAACCTAGCCTGCTTTCAACACATTCTTAGGGAAAATTTCAGATAGCTTTTGGGGATAAAACTAAAGGACAAGGCTCACCATCACTTCCTTAGTTCATCTCTACTTAATATAAACTAAAAATAACATTCAAGAACAACATTTAGCTTAGACAGTAGGACAAAGGAACGCCAACATTCCTAACTGCTTAAACTGAATTAAATCATTCCTAAACAGCACAATTTGGAAGAAAACATGTAGATAAAGCTTATTAGTCAGAGAAGGGTACTGTAAACATTAAATCCTAACTCTATGCTTATTATTCTTTATCAGGGAAAATGGACAGAGTGAAAACAAAAATAAAATAAAAATTTACAATAAGAAAAACATCACCGTTGACATAGACCAAGATCCCATAAATCAGCTTGTATTGATGCTTCAAACCAGTTACAATCTTCAAGTCCAATGTTTCAGTTCAGTAATCATCTTCACTTCTTAGCCTAACTTATTTAATCAAAAACAGAGCTTCAAGAGCCTTTGAACACTATTCACAAGTAGAAATTTCGAGCACAAGTATATTTCAAAGTTCTGCAACCAGCATTGTTTCATCTCCTATAGAAGTATTTATAGAAGAAATGAGGAGGTGGGATGGGATAAAATATCTCCCAGGTTCAATTAATACAGATAAATGCTTCTCGACCTTTGCGGGGCTCAATGGAGAAGTTTACAGATATTTTCTCTATATTAATTCTTTTACATTTAAGAAGTAAGCTCGGTGGGAGATTTTGTTGACTTTAAGGCTCTATGTCATCTCTGCAATAACTCCACTGATATTTTATATTAGCTTCTTTGATTCGAAACAACTATTCAGCTGTATTGGGGAAAATATTCTCTGTTCTGGTCATTACTCAGCTGTCTGTTGAATGCTTTGAGGCTACAGGTGGCATTAGGTAGCTGTGAGGAATCAATTAGCCTCTGATGTGGCAGTGGAGGCATCCTTTGTCTGATAGATATTATTGATTTTCTTTAAACATGGTTAATTTAGTGGATTAGGCTTTTGATTTTCAATCTTAACTGTAATCCACCAGACTGTGAAAACAATCTTCAATCTTCAGTTTCTGCTGTGGTTAGGTCTTCAACACTGATACTCTTTGATTTTCTTTAATTCTCTGTGTCTTATTGATATGAAAGTGTTTACAGGGCTTCTTATGGAGCTTCCAACGTTTATGAGACACTGGCAAAATGTGGCGTTGAACCCTGTAGATGGATTTTCTTTTATGAACAAAGGCGTGGGGATCGTCATCCCCGGCCTTTGGTTTTTCTTCAATATAATGGAAAAAACATTAAAACCTGCATAAAACAATAAAAGTTAATAAATCCTGCGTTTATTTTGGTAAGACTTCTTAGGAGGCTGCAGTTAGGAGCATGGTCGTTGGATGAGGGCATCCAACGGTGGAGATTGTGTGTAGAAGGTCAAAGAGGAAATCGATGAAGAATTAAGTCAGAACCATTGATCCATGTCAAATGAACAGTCGAGATGGTTGTGGACATACAAAGCAAATGAGTCGCTTTATAATAACATAGGCACAATTGTGAAGAAATTACAAAGAAAAAGGGGTTTAAAACTTTTGGTGAAAGAAATTTGTGTTAAAATGGAAATTGGGATTTCCGAACGATCGTAGACCGTCAGATCATATTGGACCCCAAGATCAATAGCAGAGATTGTTCGTTGAAATCCTTTGGTGAAGGCAGAGGGCGATAGTGTAATGGGAGATTAGATCTGAGCCATTGATCTGCAGAGATCAATGGTGGGGAGCGCATGCGATAAAACATAACACAAAATGAGGAAGGCGGTTTTGGGAGGGAAAATCGTGGGTTTCGCGTGGCCAAAAGAGGGATAGGCGGTTTCACCTTTTTGAACGTGAAATGCGTTCCCACCCGACACGTGGCATTTGAAAATAGCTTATATCGCGCAGCCCTTGGGAAATTAACCTTCGCGCTTGAAGTTATGCGAAAACGCGCATCAACCGTTGGATCTAGGGTCTCAGATCTGACGGTGGGGAGTGAGCGCAATATTGGATAGATGCACGGGTGGAAGGAGGTGAGGCGGTTTCAATCTGAGCCATTGGATCAAAGGTGGACGGTTAAGATCAAGTTTGGAGGGAGGCAGGACCCACAAGGGTCAGGCCCGTCAGGATTATTATGAATCGTTGGATGAAATAGATCAATGGTGGAGATTTGATCTAGGTTAAATGAAATAATACAAAGGCGGAGAAAGAGTTAATATGGTTCATTGATCTGCAGAGATCAACGGCTGAGATTGGTCATAAAACATTACGCAAGGGGTATATGGTTTCAAACCAAAGTCAGGAGGAAAGATCTGGACCGTCCGATTTGGACACCTGGATGGCCCAGATGCAATCGGAGCTTCGTGATTGGCGGGGCAATGGACATGGGAGCGCCGAAGCGATTGACTATGGGTCGTTGATCTGCAGATCAGATCGACGGTGGAGGATGGATCGGGGGACCACCAATCGGAGGTGGTGAAATAAAATATTAACGCGCCCAATGAAAATTTCCCGATGCGAGATTGCGCGAGTTGTCTGATTGGCCTAAGATCCATGACAGAGAAGGGCTCCGACCAATGAACGGCGGGCCCTTTTAATATATAAAAAAGGTGGATTTTCATTAAATACACAGGTTTTAATGGCTCGTGGTGGGTTATATATATGTGGCTTGGCGCCCGTCTGCGGGGCCTGTGGATATGTGGAAAATGCAAAGGGACCGAGGCTTTATATATATAAGGGCCAATCGGCATCAGAAGCACGATGCTGGTCTTTCAATCTACCCATTTGTAAATCTCCGATGCGAGATTCTATTTACCATTGATCGGCTCATAAGATCAATGGTTCTTCTCATATAATAACATGAACTGGCAGGTTTATACCAAAACTTAGGATAATGGGTTTTTATGAATTAAAAAAGGGAAAAAGTGATCAGAATGGTTTATATGAAGTGCTAAGCGCCCGATTGCGGGCCTTTGGTTTTGTGAATAAAACAAAGGAATGGGGCTCATATATAAAGGAGCTAATCGCATTAGAGGTTTTATAAAAGTTAAAGACTTGCGCACTCTGATTTGTTCTGATGCAATAAGTGCCCAGGACCATTAGTGCTCGGTTCTAGCGCTAAGGCATATGTGGGGAAGTGGTTTAGGAGTTAGCCCAAAGGGGCTTAAGCCTTAACAAAAAAATGTATTTTTTATGAAATTTTCAATGTTTTTTGATGGATTTGGGGGTTTCATCAAGGTTCAAAAGTGAGTTTTGAACCTTATAAAAGGGATTTGGTAAAGGGGAAGGAGGAATACATGAAAAATAGAAGAATTTCATGGGGGGAAAAAGGGAATAAAATGAAGGTTAGTTTTGAGTGAAGGAGGGGAAAAATGGGATTTTTGCAGTAGTCTTTTCTTCATGAAATCAACAGAATTTCTGAGTTTAAAAGGGAAATAGGAGTGAAGACTAAACAAAGGGGATGATGTCTTCATGAGTCTTCAAGATATAACATTTTTAGCAATAAAAATTGTTTCTTGAAGGCTCAAAAATGATTTAGTCACCATTTGATATAACAAATTTTATAGGTGGCTAACACACTACACCCACGATTGTCCTCTTTTACCTCTGATGCGTCAGATGTGGGAGGCTCAAGTAGAATCTCATGGACAACAAGCCTCCCCTTCGGTTCCTCCCAATGTTGCACCTATCTAGCTGGCTGTGTTTACCAATCCTTTCTCCCAACAAGGATTCATGGCTACCCAACCCCCTGAAGGTTACGCGGCCTCTCAACCTCCTCCATCTGGTACCTCTGATTACCAAATCCTCATGATTAACTCTTATCAACCCAATAACGCTAACCTCAACCTTCAGACTCGGTCCCGTCAGTACAACAAGCCCCCCGCCACAGCTGCCCCTGAGCCCCCTTCTTCGGGTCCCATAGAGCCTCTTTCAACACCCAATGGTCCTTTACAGATCCCTCAACCTAAGCCAGAGATTCATACCAAGATCCCAAAGGGACCATTACTCCGAAACGTTGCTTCTGGTAAAGCTACCCATTCGTATAGTATAGTAGATGATTTGGTACAATCCCCTGCTGCCATATCAATGCTAGAACTCCACCAGTCGCGCCCTTAACAACAAAAATGTCTAATAACTTCCATGGGATCTGTGGATCCTTTAGATGATCATTTTATCGTCTTCAATGTTGACCAGTTAAAACATCCCCCCTTCCTACTTTCGTTGCCTTCCAAATCCCTGCCAAGATCCAGAATGCCAACATCTTCCATTGTATCATTAACGAGGGGGCATCCACCTGTGTGATGTCCGCTTCGGTTTGGAAGCAAATCAGATCTCCTGAGTTGGCCCCTTCTACTATCACCCTCCGAGCGTGGGATGGCCACTCTTCCTAGCCCCTTCGCATGTTCCGCAATTGTCCCGTTACTCTTGTGGGTAAGACTATTTGTGTTGATGTCAAATTCATTGATGCCCCCGTAGATTATAACATTCTATTGGGTCGTAGCTACACTTATGAGATGTTTGTTTTCCCATCTATGGTTCACCATAAGATGTGATTTCTTCATAATGGAAAGATTGTCACCATTGACCAGTTGACATATTACGAACCAAAATCTCAGACCTCTCATGAGTCCATCATCTCTTCGGTGGCCAATAAACAAATAGTTGAACCTCCGACCAGTGTCTCACCTGGAGTCTATAAATATTTCTCTTTGCTTGGTACTTTCCATGGTCCCTCTCCTCTTATCTCTGACCCTAGCTCATCGAATGTTTTCATGATGCAATCATCTCGTTCCACCCTAAAACGGACCACTTCAACTAGTCAATATCCCCACCCTTTGGAACCTGCTCCTAGCCCCTTGACTCAGCCCCCTCGACCCCCTCCTAAATTTCCCTCATCTGCAGCTAGTTTCTCTGATCCTATCTACCCTCCTGGTATGGTTCCTCCTGGCCTTCACCACCTCAGAGTTGTCCTGCCTAGCCATTACCCCTACGGTCAGATACAGTTTCTTGCTCCCCCTTCTAGATTGTTTTCAGTGCATTTCATGGCCACCTTATCTCTCCCTAGCATGACCCTGGGGATCCCAGTATGGTACATTGATCCCCCAACCACTATCTCGCTTGGTTAGCCCAAAACTTATACTGCTTTGACCCCGGTCCAACCGGTCCCCCTGACCCCTCCCTTTTCTTCTGTGCCTCAGCCACCTCAATAGGAACCTCCTCCTGTTGCGAAAGCTTCAAGTGAGGGGGGGAAATCTCGAAATAAGGAACCTAGGGACAAGGTTTCTCAGACATCCCCTGCACCTCCTCAGTCTCCAAAGCTTACCCCCCCCCCCCCGGTGTGCTTTGTGTGATGTTGTCAGTCATGCCACCCATCATTGTCCTGAATTTCCCCGTATCAAGCACATGGTCAATGAAGCGTTTCCTGAGTCTAATATCCCAGAATTCCATGTTACTTTACCTGATTTAGCCAAGAAACTAAAGAATTTTCGCACAAATCACCATTTTTCTTTGTATGATTTCCATTGCCACTATACTTACCTATGTCCCCACCTCGAAGAGTACCACTCATCTTTGGAAGCGGTTCGCCAATTCGAGGCCAAGCACAACGAGTTCACCGCTCCCTTATTTGCGCATTTTTCTTCAGCAGAACTAGAGAACACATTCACTCCCATTTACATTCACCCTCCTGATGTCGAGATGATGGAGCCATCGGCCACTGTCCACTACCTATCATCATTTATGAGATCCTCGATGGAAGACCCCCCTGGGACTTCCCCTTCAGTTTCGCCTGACCTCCCTTCAGAAATCACCTTGGGCTCAACATCAGTCCTTCATCTACTTGTTTTTTGGTCACCCTCCATGATGATGCACATGTGAACCTCACTTCTCATGATGATAAGTTAGGTAGCTTCCCTATACCACGTGGTCTTTCTTCCACCAATCACCTCATATTTTATTTCGATGATGACATTATGGAGGCAGTCACCACCCCTGAATTTATCTATCCCCCCTTACATCGAACCCATGCATTCGAACCACATCCACCTTGTGGCCATTACATTGAAACCCAATGTTTGGGTAAGGGGGCACCCATATTTGAGAGTCTAGGAGAAGAAATTCTCCACAACTCTCCTAGTGCATCTGGTCATGTCAACTCTAGTATCATTATTCTTCCCCACTTAGAAGAAACTCTAGAGTCCCATATCACTTCAGATCACTCTAGGGATGATCCCCCTCATTATTCCTTCCTCTTACATCAACAACCTAGTCCCATATACATTGTTGTTGACCATCATGTGTGTTTTTTAGGTGAGCACCAATTCATCCAAATCCACTTTTTGGGATAGTGACACCATGTATGACAACCCAGAAAATTAGTCCATTTTCTTCATATATGCAGTACCAAAAGAGATTGGTAATCCTCCATTGCCTTTCTCAAATTGCATAACCATAACGAAAACAAATGGTGCACCACATCATAAAAATGTGTTTGGATTCACCTTTTCTAAATACATTTGGCATGACCATAACATGCTTGGGGGCACGTATGCCCCTCAACCCTGAAAATCCCAGCTCTCAGCCAAAAGCAAGACTGAAACCCCCTTTCTCTGATAGGTCGCACTTTTCATGTCATTTCCTGGGACAAGTGGTGGTTTTCTGCCCAGTACCTACTACCCAGGTCGCATAATAGACCCCAAAAAGTGCGACCTAGCTTGTTCATGAGCTTTGGGTGCCTAAACTGAAATTTTGATCCCCTTAATTGAAAGAGTATGGTTAGGCCTCTTACCAGCAACTGACGTATCTCGATTCCAACGGTATGTTTTTCCACTACGATTGCCATAAGATTTAGGGCATTTTCTCCTCTCTACATTCACCGCAACTACACTTGCAAATGAATCAAATTGGAGGGAAAATGCTTTGTTAAAAGAGAAACCCCATATTTTTATTTCAGCAATTACGACCAAACCATAGCTTGGTTTGAAAAACCGGCAACACCGTTGGAAAGCTCTCACTGAGCTCTCAAATGGGTATCCTTTAGTTTTTTTTGATTTGATACTTCACCCGGACACATTTTTTCCAAGAAGGGTCACTTCACCGCTCCTAAAAATCGAATTTCTTCACTTGCAACACTTGTACTTGGGGCACCACTTTACCTCCATACTTTACCATGCTCATGTTGATTTTCATCTTGAGTAACCATTTTGTACTCATGTTTTTATTGTCCCCACTGGGTCTGTTCTGTGTGGCAACATCATCGAGTCACCCTTGTTTAGAGCATCCAAGTTGAGTTATCATCGCTTCCATGGAGTCTATCACGTGTCCCTTTGTATCCCGCTATATTCCTCCATCCTTAATTTCTTTGTTCCTCTCTCGTGTCACCCATTTTTGCCTTCAGTCATATTGTCCCCTATCCCCTCTGGTGTTAAGTTAGTAGCTACCAGGTCATCCATGCCCTTTATGCTCTAACAAGGGAAGTCGTCCGCCCGCTACTCATTATCCCCCATTCGACCATCATCCATGGTGTCAGTCTATCATTCGCTCTAGTATTATCCCTCATGCCTTAGATGAGGACCCTTTATTGCCTCATCTATGGTGGACCTCCTTTTGTCGACATCAACTTATCCATTCCAGAAGACAGGTCTATAGGGCGGTGTACCTTGGTTCCAGCTTCCACTCTTGTTTCGGTACCTAGGATCAAGCAAAGGGACTCTTTACTACACTTTGACTTGCTTTTTTCTTAGTTCCAGCTCCTTATGGCATGACCGAGATCTGTATACTTGATGGTTCAGTGATGTAGCAGATTGTACCAGTGGTTCTCGGGTGTGTGTGAGATGTTTCAGACCTCATGAGGGGATGGCCCTTCAGGTAGCCCCCACATGCCCAGATGACCTCTCTACTATAGCCTTGGATGCAGCTCCATAGATTTGATGGTTTCGGCCTCAGCTGCTTGCATCTCCTTTTTAGTTTTCATGTATCGTTCGGATTTTCAAAGCCCTTTCCTGTATTATAGGGCCTCTTTGGTTGTACTTATATCTCATGTACTCAGATATTATTGTATAATTCCTGGATGTTTTCCCAAGCACAATATGTATGTGGGATCTATTATCATGTTTTTATCTGGCCCATGTTTATGTGAGCATGTATTATATAGTTCAGTCCCTTGTTTACTAGATGCATTATTCTTTGTACTTTCTTATCTCGGTGGCATAGGTATGCCTCCCCCGCCTCATGTAGAACAGGTACTCACTCATAAAAGATACATGTCGCACCTGTAAGTCTCGCCTTCTTAGGGTCTTGTCCTCTTGCGATATATTTCTCTCTCTTTGACTCCCCTTTCTGTGTCTAGTGATTAAATTCTTACAACGTAGTTCGGTCATATGATTTGCTCCTAACACTCGCACGCTGTGGGGAAACTGTTACAACAATTTTTGGTCATCTAACCTGTTACTATTAGATGGACCAAAGTACACTATGTAAGACGAATTCTACCCTAGTAGAATTCCTTTCACTATGAAAAATAACTTACTAATCCTTAATTTATTAAGTTGTTTATGGTCTAAACAGGAAACTCCATGAGGAATAATTAAATAAATCCTTATTTGTTGATTTTCCTCAAGGAATAATTAGTTAAAAAAAAGTTTAATTAATATTCCTGGTAATATTTAACCAAAAACGGGAAAATTAATTAGATAAATCATTGTTTATCTTATTATTTTCTAGGAATAATTATTTAAAAAAATATTTAAATAATATCCCTTGTTAAATTTGACTAAATCATTTATAAATAATTGAATAAATCACTATTTATTTAATTATTACTCAACAACATTATTAAAATAATAAATAAATCATTTATTTATTTATTATTTACAAATAAAGGGATTTGACCAAATTCAAATTCCTTTTCCCTCCAACAAATATAATAAGATATTCCATAAAATTTGGATCTAGATTTGGTTAATAATATTTTAATTATGCACCAATATATAGACTAACTCAATATTTTGTTATAAATAGAAGGTTTTTTCCATTCATTCACTACCTTTTGTTGCCTAAAGATCACTCTGAATCTATACTTTTGGTTTGACTTTGATCCTCCATCATTGTCATATTTTTCTATCTTTTTACTTTTGAACTCCCCTAGAGTTCCATTTTTTTTCTGGGTTTTCTACACCATCAAGAGAGAGAAATCTTAGATCTGAAGCGCTGAGGACATACAAGAACCCATCCCATTGAGGGAGACTGGTAACATCCTTCTATGTTCCCTTCCTAGATGTCATAATACAAAAATTCTTCAAAAATATTCTTGTCTTGTCTATTGGATGCATGGAGAAACTCTTGCTTTTATTTTCTTTTTAATGTCTTTAACTGCATAGATTTAGATTTTGTAGCATTTATCTTGGTCAACTAACTGCATATCTAAGGAAATTGGCAGCCATCTTTGATATTAAGGTTGTTTGTTATGCACAGCTAAAGTGAGCTTTTTTCGTACGCTTGCGATTAGAATTCACACTAACAATAGTAGTAGTCTTCCCAAGAATGTACGAATAGACCAAAGACATTGTTGCAGTAGTGTATAACATAGCGACAAAATATCATGTTATAAAAAAATTGGTTTTATCCAGGTGGATATTGGTGGCCACCTACCTATTCCACTTGGACCCCAAACAATGTTTCCTTTTACTTTCTTAATTTTCCAGCATAGTATCCTATTTTGACAATTTTCTATTTTTGGCATTTTTTCAAGTCTTTAACTTTCAGAGTTATTTTGAAGCCCTCAACGATGTTTTTTTTCAAAATGGGAAAAAGTGTAACCAACGACAAATTTTTGCAGTCAATAGTTGTTTTCCTCATATAGACCCTCATATAGACCTTTCTAACAGGCCATTGTGCATGCTATACAAAGATCATATGTCAAAGTTACGACTATAGGAAGTTGATGTACAAAATAACCTTATTGGGGCCCACAAGATTTTGGTGCTTCATCTCCTAGGGTTAATTTTTTGGATGTTTGTGGTTTTCCATTGTTTCTTTATGATCAAAAGGCATGAGAGCCTCATTTTAACTCATTTCAAAAGGCATGTAGTTATCACATCTCTTCTCAGAGATAAGCTACCACCGCTTGAGCTAGTTTTTTTCCTTCTTACATGTAAACAATTTTCAACAGTTTTTATTTATTAATTTGAGTTTTGTTTTGTTGTATATTTTTGTTTTTGTTTAAGTATGAATTTCATTCCATTCCTTCATAAATGTAGATTAGTGGTATCAGATCGGTCTGATATTTCTCTATTTTTCTATGCATATCCACAATGAGGTAGGGGTATAAGGAGTTCAGACTTGAACAAGTTGAACCCTTGCAAGACCGAGCTGATTGACCCTCATGACCTCCTATGGTGGAATAAAATAAATACAATGGAGCAAGAGATCCTTTCAAATTATTTCTTGAAGAGGCCCTCAAGTGACAAAGGAACAAGATGATGGATAATTTTTCCTAGATCCTTCGGTGGGTATCAACAGGTGAAGTATCTTCATCCAACAATCACTTCGGAGGCAGCATGCCATTTAAGGTAAAAGTTAACTTTTACTTTCCTATATTTTAAGGCCAAATAGATGCATATGGTCTAGATAAATGGTTAAATATGTTGGAAGGATATATTTCGGTCCATAATTTTTCTGATAGGGAAAATATTACTTTTGCACTTCTCAAAGCCGCCCCCCATGTCAAGGACTAGTGGGAAACTTACTGTGAGTAGAGGGACAAGGACGAGACGTCACTAATTTCAACTTCGCCCTCTTGGAATTCTTTCTGATATGCCATTATGGAACAATATTAGCCTATCAGGAGCTAATAAGATAAGTGCATAAAATGGACCACACTATGGCAGGAAAGAGACCAAGACGTGTCTAAGTTCATGAATATTTTTCATACCCTACGCATGAAGTTGGGTATCAAGGATTCTGAGTGGCATCTAGTACTCAATTATTGTGGTTTTCTACACATATACATCCAGGAATAAATGGAGTTCCTGGACATCTCCTCACTTGGTGTATCTTACTGATATGATGTCAAGATCAAGAAAAAAATTAAATAGAAGAAGCGAGACATTAGATCTGTGAATCCAAAGTAAGGAAAAGGAACCTTCAAACCACTAAAAAAGGATAGAGCCAAGGTGGACTGACACAATACAACCCATCAAAGCACAAGCAAAGGATAACACCATGAAGATTAAGAAGGACACAGGAAAGTGGTGTGAACCTCACAAGAGCACCACCCACAACAAAAAGGAGTGTCGCACCAAGTAGTCACTCGTAAACAAGTTAAGAGATTCAAAGTTGGATGCATATGCTGAATCTATACCATAAATTGAAAAAGGGAATGACAAGGGGAAGCAGATTATTTATTTATAAACCAATGCTACCATTTCCACCACAAAGGTCTAGAAAATTGAGCCTAAATATCCAACGCGGGGGGGGGCATCTCTTCCACTCACAGATGTGGGTGAAGCATTCTCCACTATAGTTCATTGTTGAAAATGGGAGCCAAAAGAACCTCATCTCAGTAGAGGTCATTAAGCCTTTGGGCCTACTGACAACACCACAATTTCACCCATACACCATCAAGTGGCTCCACCAAGGACGAGATCTGTGTGTTCGGTAGCATTGTTTCCTTCCCTACAACATTAAGCCCTTCTCGGATAAGATATTATGTGATTTTACATCTATTGAAGTTTTTGATATTTTATTATTCCAACCATACTTGTGGAAGTGTCATTATCTATATGATTCTATACCTCACACTGTTATTATTACTTTGGGAAGAAAATTATAAAGGATGCGGTAGGTAGCCTTGCCCACCACCATTTATTTGATATTTGTTGAGCAATGCAGTAAGATCATCTCCCACATTGATAAATTTGTTTATTTATAATTCACTCTCAAAGTTAGGAGTAGATTATGGCCACATCCATGGCCCCTATAAAGGGTTCCTTCCCGCAGTAGAAGAAAATTCATAAGGTTTTGGAAGAGTACAGGGACATCTTCTCCTCACCCATAGGGGTAGATTTGCACTAACAAGTTAATAAATTGATTGATCTCACTTTCAAAGAACCTATACCCAATGGGCCAATATATGATCTCTCTCCTCTATAAAATAAGGAAATCAATCGACATAACTAGGAGTTGCTACAAAAAGGGCACTCCGATGACCAAGTTCCTCACCTTGTGGGAGCCCAATTATACTCATACAGAAGAAGGATAGGACCTGCAGATTCTACATTGATTATCGAGAACTAAATAAAATCATTATCAAGAACAAATATCCAATCCCATAGATTGATGACCTTCTTGACCAACTCAAGGGGGCCAAGTACTTCAACAAGATTGATTTGAATTCTGGTTATCCCCAAGTTCCAATAAAACCCACAGATGTATGAAGGCCACCTTCAAATCCAAGGAGGTCATTTTTGAGTGGTTATTCATGCCCTTCAGGTTGACAAATTCCCCGGAAAATTTTATGATGATGATGGATTACATATTGTTTCCTTTCACCAACTTGTTTGTGGTTGTATATCTAGACGACATCCTCATCTTCAACAAGAGTTAGGAAGAGAACTTGAAACATATTCGACGGGTCCTTCAAACCATGTGGTAATAAAAAATATGTTCCACCTTTGAGAACTTCTCCTTTGGCATGAACTAGGTCTAATGTCTGGGCTACATCATTGATGAACAAGGTGTGCATGTGGATTCGACTAAGATCTAAGTCATTTGGGATTGGTAGGCTCCAAAAAATCTAACAAATTGTCATAGCTTTTTGGGCCTTTCCAATTTATGTCAAAGGTTTGTGTTGAGATTCTCTCATACCACTTAGCCTTCGAATCAAGTTACCAAGGTTGGAGTGATTTTTTTTTTTTTGATTTGATTTCCAATAGAATTCATTCATTGAGCTAAACATTGATTTTGTTGTGCCCTAGTACTCATATTTCCAGACTTGCAACAACAATTTAAAATTGAGACTTATCCCTTCAACTATGTTAATGGTGTAATTATCACCCAACAAGTGCATTTAATGGCCTATCATAGTGAGACACTCTTTGATATGATTCATAAATACCCCAACTACGATAAGGAGATGTATTCTATCGTGCAAGCTTTCCGACAGTGGAAACATTAGATTCCCGAGAATGAGACAATCATCCGCACAAGCCATCTACCTCCTTAGTTTATACAAACACAAGGGAAGTTCCAAAATAATTTCCATCAGAAATGGTGCACATATCTACAACAATTTCATTTGAATATTAAATACAAGAAATGTGACACCAATAACGTTGTAGATTGACTCAGTCAGCCCCCCGTTGTGGAACTTACCATTGTTCTCAACTCTTGTGGGAATGAGACTTATGGATGGCCAAAGTTATACAAAAATGATCCAGAATTCACCACCAAATACCATATTCTGATGGATCACAAGCAAGTGCAATACTTCCACTTCCAAGGCACACTGTTATGTTACTTGGGGCACCTTTGTGCTCCTTTAAGAAAGGATGTCAATTTGATTTGGGAGGCACACTACAGTCGATTCATGGGACATTTTGGTCTAAACAAAATAGTGGCGGCATTGCAAAAGTATTTTTATTGGCTAAAACTTAGATAGGATGTTGGAAAATGCCATCAGGAAGCCAACCATTAAGAATCAAGGCATGTACACTTCTTTTACCACTCCTATCTCCATGGATTATATGTTTGGCCTTCTTTCTGCCAAGCATGGTAATGACTATGTATTTATGGATGTTGATACATTTTTTTAAGATGGCTAGATTGGTTGCTTGCAAGCAGAATATCACAGTAGAAGAAACTGCCAAGCTCTTCTTCGAACAAGTGTGTGTGCATTTTGGGATCTCGTAGACCATTATGTCAAATTGGGACAACTGGTTCCTCGGAGCATTATGTTCATGCCTCTAGTCGTTGTTGGACACAAACCTCACCAAATCAACAACATTCCACCCCCAAACTGATGGCCAGACATAATTCATCAATATAATGATAGTGCACATACTACATATGTACAACTCCAAGCATCTACGAACATGGTATGAGATTCTTCCTTATGTGCAGCATAGCTATAATAGAGAACTCCATAGCTCGACTAGAAATAATCCCATTTTAAGTGGGCATGGGATTTCAATCATTATGCCTAATTAATGTTGTCATGCCTCATGAAACTACATAGGTAGAATATGCACATGTACAGTCTGAAGATGATAAAGCCACTAGGTTTATTGAATGCATCTAGTACATCATCTAGAAGGTTCATGATATCCTAGATAAATATAATGCCAAGTATAAACAATGTCATGATCAACATCAGGTGCCATGTAAGTTTCAAGTGGGCAACAAGGTGTGGTTGCATCTATAAAAGGAACGCATTACGAGAGCCCACCAGAATCTTTGACCACTTTGATACGGACCTTTCACCATCATTAATGTCATGGGTAACAATTTTGTCAAGCTAAGTGTCCCTCCATTCCTTGGCCTAAAACTTGTATTCAATGTGGACTTCCTTCGAACATACTTTCCATCATTATTGGACACATCAAACATTGTTGACCAACTTACACCAAGAGAGCTCAATCCATATTGCATTGAACATGACACAACTGATTAGATAATGGACACACATGTTAAAAACACTTTCCAATAGAGGATGCAACGATATCGGGTTTTCAAATTTCTCCAGCTCCTGCACCAATGGGGACCACTACTTCTTAAGGTAGGAGGATTGATCCATGTGGATATTGGTGGCCACCCACCTATTCCACCTGGACCCCCAACATTTTTCCTTTCAGTTTCCTAATTTTTAGCACAATTTCCTATTTCGACAGTTCTCTATTTTTGGTAGTTTTTTGGGTCCAAAACTTCTAGACCCATTTTGAGGCCCTAAATAATGTTTTGTGTGTAAAATATAAAACATGTATCTTGCGGATGATGCTTGCAATCGAAATTTTTTTCCTGATATATAAATTTCTAGTAAGCTATCGTGTGTGCTAAATGGAGATCGTATGCCAAATTTATGACCACGGGAATTTAATGTACCATGTAACCCAGTGGGGCCCACAAGCTTTTAGTGCTTCATCTCCTAGGTAGGTTTTTGGATGTTTATGGTTTTCATTAGAGCCTCATTGTAACTCAGTTCAGAAGGCATGTAGTTGTCACATATCTTATTAGAGATAAGCTACCATCGCTTGAGCTAGTTTGTTTCCTTCCTACATGTAAACAATTTTCAACAATTGCTATTTATTAATTGAAGTTATGTTTCTTCGTATGTGTGTGTTTTTTTTGAATTTGCATTTCATTTTTTTCCCTCATAAATATAGATCATGGTATTCACAAAATGGATTTTTAGATTCATAATGTTATATAGGATGTAACAATGGAAGATATGTAAATGGGAAAAAATAATTCTCATAATTGTTAAAGTATTGATGTGTGAATAAAATACAAGTTTTCCTTAAAAGTTTGTACAAAGAAAACTAGAAAGAAAGGTATATCAAGGTTGTTGATGAAATGAAAATATGTTGAGGTAGATATGTAAGGTAATAATGTAGTGAACCAACAACAAGTTTAAAAAAATGTGGTAGAGGGATGGCCATAATGAAAGCCACGAAGAATGAAAAAGTGTTTGAGAAACAAGCAATAGTGGTGTATCTTTAAATAGTGATGATGATGTAGTAAATGGGGGATGGAAAGGTAGGAAGCACTATTGGGTGGGACTAGTTTGGGGAATAAAAAACATTCTATGGGAGAAATTTTAAGTAGTGAGCCCAATTGGCAAAAAGTGAAAGTAGTGTGTAAAGTTGAAGAGGTTGAACAAAAAGATGAAAGAGTTAATGTCATCTTCCTTAAAGTTAAAGGATGAAGATGAAGAGATTGAAGAATTTATGAAAAGCATGTGTCATTTACTGAAAATGATAATTTATAAAATTTAACATACAATTTTATAAGTCATTTCATGTAGATTTAGACTATGTTTTTAACAACATATTTAGAAATTTTGACAAATAAATGAAATTATGGAAATTAAAAAAACATTTGTACATATTGGGAATATGAAGGTTTGTACTATGAATTTGAATGGTTGAATGGTTAAGATAGTTCAAATCCAAGAACCCAAGAAGCATAATCATACATATGAATATTGCAAATGAATTGAGGGATTTTATCTCTATTTTTTTTTTTGGGGATTTGATCGTGTATGTCATCGTGGAATCCATAATCTTGTGCATATGATTTGTGAACATAACAAGGCCTTAAGGCATTCATTAACATTGACCATAATAAAATGTGTAGAGGGTATTGTTGAATGTATTTGCATCCATCCTTTGTGATAATGAATTGTATGTGTAATGCTTGTTTAAATTAATTCATTTGCAATTTTAGTGCTACCTGTGAGTGTATTTGTTATGTGACTTTTCGTTTTAACCCCCACATAATGCATCAAGCAGTATACAAGTGAATGGATCCTAAGATTAAATGTTCCTTTATGGAGTAGACAGTTCCAAAAAAGAGTGTATTGTCTGGTAAAATTGCTTGAGAAGAAGAGTGGGTGGATCTGAAGATGGAGACTCCTTGTTGTAATACATAATTTCAACAAATGGTGAATCATCCAATAATTTTTTTTTAGAAGAGTGATGAGATTATCTTCAGTATATTTGTAGAAATCTAAGCTTCACATATACTGTAAATAGTGGCAAGAATAGTCTTATAAAAGAGGGGAAAGTCATGTAAACTAAATTTTGAAATTTTTTGTCCATGTGAATTAAAACAATATAATATCATTTATAGTAAACTTATTGAAGAAGACAATATGAAAGGAAGAAATGAATTTTGAATGAGTGGTAACATAAGAAAAAATAGAAAAAATGAGGAAGATGATGAAAAAAAGTTTCATGTTGCATGTGATGAAGAGGAATAATGTCATTGAATTGGCTTAGCAACGAGGAAATGTAAAAACTAATGTAATCCAAAAGAATGATAAAAATGAAGATAATGTGCACCAATATAAAATGAGCATGAGTATCCATGAGTTTTATGGAAATCTATTGAAGGATTGAGTAAAATTAAGAAATGAACTAATATTTTGACTACAATGAGATTGAAGATCCCTGGAGAGTGAATATTCCATGTTGAATATTAAGGAGGTATGCATGTGATTTGTGGTAATAATAAAGAAGGAAAAAAATTGGAGAGGAAAATACAAATCCAAATATGGGAAAGATTGTCATCAAATTGAGAGGTAAGTTTGTAAACTTTGATTATCATTTGAAAATCAATAAAAGATTGTTGAAATTCAAGTAGAAAAATAAATCCGTAGAAGAATGTTTTGATAAAAAATTTATAATGGCCAAGAACGATGGCCTTGTAAAAGATAGTAAAGAATAAATATTTAAGCATGTGGATGATTTGAAATTGTCCATTAATAAGATGATTTGTCTCAAAAGGTGTAAAGTATAGAGAATGTCTTTCAATTAGACTTAGGTGATGAAAATGTGTTGATGCAAAGAAAGAAAAAAAATAGGTAAAAAGGAAATAAGGAAAGAGAAATTCTTCCAAATTTGGTTAAAAAATGTCAATTATGAAAGTATGGTGCATAATGTTGAAGAAAGTGTGTATGAGATGCATGTTCCTAATAGCATGCCAAAGAAAAGTGAAAAAGATGGATTCTCCATAGAACAATGTAAGACGAAGATTGAGGTGAAGAATTTTGTTCATTAAAATGAAAGTAATCGCTAGTAGTAGTCTTCCCAAGAGTGTTTGAGAAGGCCAAAGATATTGCTACAATAGCTATAATGTTGCAACAAAAAATCATGTTACAAATAGAGTGATCTTGGAGAAATGGAGTTGTAGAGAGATAATGTTATATAGGATATAGTAGTCCCCATATTGTTATTATTGTGCCCTTACATTATTATTTTTAGGTCGGTTAGGATTATATTGTGACCCCATGGACTCCTATATATAGAAAGGATGTTTTTTCATTTGTGTCATCCAAGAATTGTTCATTTATGTAATGTAACGGATATTCCCCCCTCAAATATATTTATTTATAAGGCATTGATCTATCTTTTCTTCTATTTTTTGAGCTAGTTTCATAACATTTGGTATCAGAGCTTTGGATTCTAGGGTTTCGCTGCGTCAAACAGGTCACCCTAGAATTTTCGATATAACTTGTTTTCTACGAATGTTAAAAAGCTAAAAAACAAACCCATTTGTGCTAAAATATAGAGGAACTTCATCGAAAATTTTCAAATCTTGGTTCACAATATTTTCGGAGATAAGATCTGTTGAAGTTAGAGTTTTTGTAGGCTCCCTAATTTCATCTCAAAGAGGTGACCTTGGGAAAATTGTCATAACTCTCTCTATGAGCATTAGATTAGAATTCTATAAAAATTAGCTGAAATTAAATGAACTATAGTTTCTTTTGTATAAATTTTATAGATGAAGGAGGAAACATGGACACGTGGCATGTCGTACAAGTGCTCTCTACTGAACTAGTCCATAATTAGGTCATTGTGGGATATTGGGCATAAATTTTTCTTAAAGAATCCAAATCAAGTATGACCTATTGCATTGGAAAGAAGAATCAGAGGGCTACTAAAGCAGTGAAGATAAAATATTGGGGATCTGAAATTATATATCAGTTTCAATATCGAGCTCCTCAAAAGCAAGAAAAATGTGTGTATTTGTTTTAAAAATTACATAAGTCTTGTTTGAAAAATTAGTTTGAAGTGATTCCAAGGGAATATTGAAGCATAAATATCAGTATTAGGTTCTAAAATCACCCTTAAAAAGAATTCAAAAACCATTAAGCCCTCATAAGGCTCTACTATGACTCATTAAGAGGAAGAAGTGCAGCATGATATATCAAAATTACAAGAATAAGTGCAACAAATTTTGCTCTCACAAAGAGTAAAAAAATATGAAATAGAAGCTAAGATGGATGGTTTGAAGAAATGCAGGGAAGCTAAGATGGATGGTTTGAAGAAATGCATGGAAGCTAATATGGATTGTTTGAAGAATGGCATGGAAGAAATGGATGGTGTGGAAGCTAAGATGGACAATATAGAAGGCAACATGGATGGCTTGAAGAAAGGCGTGGAAGCTAAGATGGATGGTTTCAAGAATTTCATGGAAGCTATGATGAATGGCGTGGAAGCTAATAATGATGGCATGGAAGATAATATGGATGGTATAGAAGGAAAGATGGAATATTTGAAGAAAGACATGGAAGGTTTGGCAAATTTGCAACATGAAAATATTCCTAATGGCAAAAAGGTAATAGGGGAAACTCATGATTAGAACAAAATAAACGTTAATCATGATTTCATAGACTTTAATGTTGGATTTAAGACCCGCCATATTCCAAAGATAGATATGAGGAAGTTTGATGGAAAGTATCTGATAACTTGGATACTACGAATGGAGCAATACTTTGAGCTCCATAATACGCAAAACACACAAAAGGTATCCATTGAGATTTTGTATTTAGAACAAAATCACTTTGTATGGTATCGATGGCTTTGTTCTCGTAAACCACTGGTCACTTGGTCAATTTTTATGGAGGAAATTATAGCACATTATGAAGATACAAAGAGAAACACCTTCTTTAGTCAATTGATAAATCTCAAACAAAAGGGCTCAATGATGGAGCACATTGAGGACTTCCAAAAATTAAATAGAAGGGTAAATAATATTCCAGAGGAACATAGGATTGATGTCTTCATAGGGAATCTAAAGGACAACATCCAAGATGAGGTTCACCTTTGGGAACCTGATACATTTGAGAAGGCATTTAGGTTGGCAAGAAAAATTGAAAGAAAAATTATGGCGACAATGAAGCCTTTCACTCACAACTATAAGGATGGAAGTGTTGCTACTCCTAGACTTCCACAATATACAAGGTTGACACCACAACGATTGGAAGAAAAAAGAGAAAAATGGATTTTCTATAGTTGTGATAGAAAATACACTAAAGGTCATAAGAGTGCTGAGAAGAAATTATTTTACATCGACGATTGTGAAGAGGAGGAAGAAAAGGAATAAGAAACTTCAAAAGAAGAGGATATACGCAAGGAAACAACCCTAGAGGAAGAAGAAATGAATCCAACCATATAATATTATGCATTGGTAGGAATTACCACTCATCAAAATCTCAAGATAGAAGGACGTATCAAGAAGAAAAATGTAATAGTTCTTATTGATTCAGGTAGTACCCATAATTTTATTCATTGTAAGGTAGCCAAGGAATTGAATTGATTCCTATACCCAACGTCGGTGTGTCAAGTGATGGCGGAAAATGGAGGAACTATAAATTTCTCTGGAAAGTGCCACAATATCAAGCTTACCATGGGGGAATATGTATTGAATAGTCAAATTCTTTCCATTCCAATGGGTGGTGTTGATGTTGTACGAGGATTACAATGGTTACAATCTTTGGGGATGGTAGATTTCAATTTTCAAGAATTTTCTTGAATTTTTTTTTGGAAGGAAAGGAATTTGAATTATGGGGTATCGCAGGAAAGCCGAGAAAAATAATAAGCTCTAATGTCATGAAAAATATTCTGAAGATAGAACAACGAGGCGTCATTGCACAATTATGCGCACTAGAAGTTCCAACATCAAAATCATATATTTCTCTAGATCTCCAAAAAGTCTTGGACAATAATTCCTAAGTGTTTTAAACTCCCAAAGGACTCCCTCCTATTCGTGATCATGGTCATGCTATTCATCTGATTCGAGGAAGTGTTCATCCAAACATCAGGCCTTGCAGATATCCTTATGTCCAAAAGAGAAAAATTAGACATATGAATGCAGAAATGCTAGAGGTTGGTATAATTGAACCTAGTAAAATTTCTTTCTATGCACCAGTAGTATTGGTGCACAAGAAGGATGGATCATGTCACATGTTTCCAAATTATAGGGAGCTCAGTAAGATCAATATTAAAGATAAATTTCCCATTCATGTTATTGATGAATTATTGGATGAATGACATGGAGCAATTTATTTCATCAAGTTGGATCTTTGTTTAGGATATCATAAAATTAGAATGAAGACATAAGACATTCCAAAAACAACATTTTGAACTCATGAGGTTCATTATGAATTTTTGGTCATGCCTTTTGGACTTACCAATGCACCTTCTACATTTCAAGGGTTGATGAATTCCATTTTCAAATCCTTCCTTAGAAAATTTGTGTTATTAATTTTTTATGATATACTAATATACAACAGGTCTTGGAAGGATCATGTTCAACATGCTGAAAGGGTGCTCAAACTATTGGAGGAGAAGCAATTATATGCAAAAAACTACAAATTTTTCTTTGGATTACAAGAGGTGAAATATCTCGGTCATATTGTATATCAAGAGGGTATTAAGGTAGACCCTAAAAAATTAAATCCATTAAGGAATGGAAAGTTCCCACAACCATAAAGCAGTTGTGAGGTTTTTTCAAGTTAATAGGGTATTATTGCAAGTTTGTTAAGAATTATGGGAAAATAGCAGCACCTCTAACAACATTATTGAATAAAGATGTTTTTTCATGGACTCCTGAAGTATATAAGGACTTTGAACATCTTAAAGAGGAAATGTGCCAAGCACCAGTCTTAGCTATGCCAGACTTCACAAAAACCTTTATTGTGGAATGGGATGCCTCAGGAAATGGAATTGATGTTGTTTTAATGCAAGAAAAAGAACCATTGATTTTGAAAGCTATCCAATCGAAGGAAAGTATTTACAGAAATCTATTTATGAGAAGGAAATGTTGGCGATACTACATGAACTAAACAAATGGCGACCTTACCTAATGGGAAGACACTTCAAGGTAAAAACTAATCATGATAGTCTTAAATTATTTTTGGAAGAAATATTATCTTCAGAAGAGCAGAAAAAATGGGTCACAAAGATGTAAGGTTATGACTTTGAAATCATCTACAAAAAGGGAAGCTAAATTTTGCTGCAAATGTACTCTCAAGAAAGGATGAGGATGTGGATGCATTGCTTTGTGCCATCTCTATTATCCAACCAGATTGGATAACCGAAGTAAGAGAGGAACGGAAAAATGACGAAGAAGTATGGACAATCATTCAAAAGTTGCAGCAAGATCCTAGTACATCTAATACATTTAGTTGGAAAAATGATTCCTTATGGTACAAATATCGCTTATATCTTTGTAATAATTCCCAACTAAAAAAAAAGATTCTTTTAGAATTACACACCTCTCCCTTAGGAGGAAACTAAAATTTTTTAAAACTTACCACAAGGTGAATAAATAATATTTTGGGATGGCCTTAAATCTGATATTCAAAAGTTTGTGGCAGAATGTGTAGTTTTCCAACAAAAATAAATTTGAGAAAATTACGACTTCGGGTCTGCTACAACCTTTATCCATTCCAAATCAACGTTGGGAGGAGGTTTCAATGGATTTTATCACAGTTTTACCTAAGTATGAAGGAAAGAGTGCCATCATGGTAGTAGTTGATATGCTTACAAAGTATGCACACTTTTGTGCATTATCTCATCCATTTAAAGAAAATAAAGTTGCTACTTGTTGGAGCAATGTCCCTTAGGACCACATTTTTGAGTAAATAATAGTATCTTTTGTAATCTTGAGTCATGCGCGCTAAGAAATGCAGATTCAAGGGGCTTTGGGGCAGGTCAATGTCCCTTCGTGAGTTGTAATGGATTAAATGGTAAAACTAGGAGTCTCAAACCACAGTTTGCAGACCTTAGGATGAGTGCATGCTAAGATATAAATAGAAGTCTAGATTAAGTCGGATAGGAAATTTTTTGGATATGCTGTGATATATGTTTTGAGCTTTGAAGTGAATATGTGTAAGTGTTTGTGTCTGAAAGCCTCCTGCTGGCCATGTGCGCAAAGACCTTAGTTTGGCTGTGTGCAGACCCCTCTGGTTGTGTGTGCGGGTGGATCTGAAGGATTGTAAGGAATTTTGAGAACTATTGATGAATAAATAAATGTTTGGATAAATCTGAGTACTAAATTCATCTATTATCCGCTTATGTGATATGTTCCCGCATATGATTTATGTTCATGTTTATGAGTTATATCATTTGTGATTGTATCGGTTGTGTACCTGTTGACATGAATGTTAATTGCATAGACCTATTGCTGTAAGGACTGAATACCACATTGTTAGAACAGTTAAAGGGATTGCAGACCTATTATCTGTGTGCGCGCACATTATTAACCCGTGATAATTAACCTAGGGTTTCTGGTTAGGGTTTTTGGTGCATAAATCAGTCTGTGTTAAATATCTGAAGGTTCCCACTTCATTTAATTCTCTCTCAAGGTGTGGAAACCTTGTTCCAGCACCCCCCCATACTACTTCAGGTGAGACTTTAGCTTGCACAAGAATTTCACTACCGAAAGGGCCAGTAGTAAGAGGGGTTTGTCGGTTACGCACTAACTCTGAACCTGTGTCAAGACCCTTCAAGCCAACAAATGGTTATGTTTCCAATACCGAGATGATTTTGAGATATATTAGGTGATGTGGCAGCCATCAAAGACTGAATTAGAAGAGTGTTTTAAACAAAATATACGCAAATTCTCCATCAAGGAGAACATAAGTAAGAAGTTTTCTACTGAAGAGTGGGAAAATAAGTATATTTTCACAGAGGTTCACATAATCTTCTTTGTGACCTTTGCACATGAATTGCAAGAGTGGTTTGTAAGGTTAGTTAACTTTCAGACTTGCTGGAAGGATGATAAGATCACTCAATGGACACCTTAGTTTATCCAATAGTTAGAATAGATTGATAACTGCATCACCCATACCGTAGACCATTAGGTTGAAAACATTATGGGTGGGTTTGCGATAGAATTTATAGTAGATCAGTTTGTGTCATATTCTTAAGCTGAAAGGAGGTTATTCAAAGGACTGAGAGGTAAGTTCATATGCTCTCAAACAATAGTATGTGTGGGTGTCGCTATACAATGTGGGCCACCACAACCAAGTCCTCAACACCTTCTTTGTAGTTTCGTTTCCTGCATAGTGACCTCCTGCCACCCCTCCATGGGCTTCAGCCAGATAGCTTATCTGTTTTGTTCTAATACATACCTCCACAACACCTCATTTGATTCGAACTTGTATAATTGACCAAAAATTATGGTGAAATTAGCTGCGTGAGGCATCAACTCCTTTTTTTTTGTACTGAATAGTCTGCAGGTGCCATTCCCATGGTTAAGAAATGAATAATGTCTTCAAAGTGCTCGTCAACCACCTTGATAGAAAAAAGATGTGCATCGAGTAACCCTTCTTCTAGATTAGTTGGCTCTTCTCCACTCTCAATCCAAGGCAAGTGGTCGGGTCCAGTATTTAGTCTCCCGGGATTCACAATTATTTCAAATAATAGTCCTGGAATAACAATAACCATCTACAAATATTCCCCCCCAACCCAGGATTATTCATTAGGTATTTTAAAGATGAATGATTAGTGAACATCTTGAAGTGTCCTCCCAATAGATAGGATCTATATTTATGCAAGGCGTACACCATTTCCAATCCTTCTCACTCAGTAGTATAATAGTTACGATCTGCATTAGAAAGTTTATTGCTAGCGAACGCAACCAAGTGATCGATGTCTCCTTCTCTGGGCTATGCTAAGACAACTCCTAGGGTTATCCCTGAAGCATCCACATGTACATGAAAGACCTTCGCCCAGTCTGGAAATATGAGAATAGGCATAGTGACCATATTTTCCTTTAGTAGCTCAAATCTCTTCTAACACTCCTCATCCTAGAAAAAGGATACATCCTTCTTCAGCAGCTTCTCCATTGGTGTAGTGATCAGGGCGTACCCTTGAATAAACTTCCTATAGTATTCGGTGTGTCCTAAGATGGAGTGCAAAAATTTCTCAGTGGCGGGGACTACTAAATTGATGATAACTGCAATCTTGGTTGGGTCAACCATCAATCCCTGCAAACATACAATGTTCCCTAACAAAATCCAAAAGGGTACACAAAATATGTATTTCTTGATGTTTAGAAAAATTTGGTGTTTCCTGCAGGCATCCAACATCATGTGCAGGTTCGACACATTCTTCTTTACTAACCCAAAAATTTTCCAGTCATCAAAATAGACCTCCAGGAACTTATGAATGAATTCTTTGAATACTACCACAACTACGCGTGAAAAAATGGGAAGGGCATTCTTAAGTCCGAAGGGCATGACAATGTACTAAAAGGAGCCCCATTTGGTCGTGAAGGTTGTATTGTTGTGATCTTCAAGTGTTATTATGATCTAATGGTACCCTGAGAACTCATCAGTGAACGAGTACGCTTTCTGACCTCCCACATTATCCAAGATATCATCAGAGAACGGCATAGGGAATGGATCATGTATGTAGGCGTCATTCAATTTGTTCAGGTCTACGCATATCCTTATCTTTTCTTTGGTCTTCTTTTCCTGGACCACCATAGGGCTCACCCAATCCGACTATTCTATCGGCTCAATGATACCTACGGCCAACATCTTGTCAATTTCCTTCTTGAATTTCTGTTTATATTTAGGATTCAGCCGATAGGGCCACTGTTTGACAGGACGTGCATCCGGCTTCACTATAAAATCACTGGCCTACCAAAGAAGGGGCCCAATCCCATGTGTGGGACAGGATTCCACTAGCTTCCTCGTGTAATAGATCGATGACCCAATAGTGTGCCTTGTAACTTTGGTGTTAGGCTGCAAAATGATGCGCAAATGCAGGCCTAAGGTGGTCCCTGTGCACGTCATCATGCTGGCATGGCAGTGTGAGAAAGGTGCAAGCTACAACTGGTCACAATTCCTATGTACTAGGCTGCTAGAAAACATGCGTGAGGCACAAGAGGAAGGAAAGAAATTTTTTTATTCATGGTTGCTTATATTGATTTCTTTAGTTGCATGGGAGACTCCAAGGAGTGCAGTCCTCCTGGAGATAGAACCTAGAGTTTTTGAAGGAGTGCGCTATGCCAATTTATGGGACTCTACAGACCCGAAATTCATTATGTAGAATAAGATCTTCTGGGTCTTATTTTATGGTGAATTGGTTGTGGAAATCCACTCACACCCATGGTTTTCCTCGACCACATATGAAAAATACAAGGCAATCACAGACTTCAATGTGTCCATGCACAACGTGCAGATCCGCTCATGCAAAGACCTAGTATGGTATAACCTGTCGTATATGGTGACAACATTTGAAATCGACCAAGTCATTACGACTTGGCCTGAAGCATGGAATATCGGGCTAGGCTCTGCTACGCCTATCATAGACTCCACATCCAGCAAAGAGGCAACCCAGGACAAAGACATAGAAAAGGAAGCTGGGAAGGAAACATAAAAGGAAAAGGAACCAGAGGAGGAGCATGAGGTGGATGTCAAAGACATAGAAGGTCTATATGGTACAAAAGATGAATCCCCCAAAGGTACCAAGCGTGGTGCAAAGACCCTCAAGGACCTGCGCAAGAATCGAAAAGGATTAAAGGCAGGAGGCACAAAAGAAGTCACTCTCACAGTGGATGACTTGGATGAGATCGCAGATGCGGTTTCATATTCCTCTGAGGATATGTGGACTGCACTCGAGGAGCAGTACAAGGCTACAGTAGAGTCATTGTAGACTATATTGCAGGTGTTACGGCTTAATATTGATAGCATTCGAGCGAGCGTGGCTCGAGCGAGGTTGATTCAAGCAATCCAGAGCACGAGTATGATCATCAATAGACAGATCGTCGGATCTGCCCCTTCCCTGGAGAAATGGTTAAAATGGAACAACCTGCATTGCATGCAAAGGTGTAAACCTACTCAGAAGTTGGCATTGACTTATTAATTCTCCCTAGTGGAAAGCTACATGATATCCATAAAATTATTACAGACGAGTTACAGTGCAGAGAGGTGCGCATGCACCAACAACTCACTAAGGCAGAGCAATAGGTTGCAGCAAAAATGTAGGAGTCTTTCCATGCTTAGACAACGCAACAAGCAGCGATCGCACAATGTACAGAATTAGAGAATTTGATTTATTGGTTGTGTGGTGACTTGCTCAAGGTTGTTATCCCTTCCTTTGATGTGCCCCATGCTAATATTGAAAGTTTAGTGGCTGCCTTAAACGCCTCCTATTCTAAAGTACATTCATTCAAAGCAGATTTTGAGCATCAGATCACAGAGTTCAAGCAAAGCTTCAACTAGAAACTCTGCCTAAAGTTCAAGCACAACACGTTGCTCTAGTCAAAGAAGTGTTGGCTAGTATTGTAGTAACTGTCAGCAAGGGTGAAGAGCTTCTGGATACATCTATGGGCCTATGGACATCCATGCAGATAGACACCCTTATCAGGAAGTTCTCGCAAGAATTGCGCGCCAAAGAGCAGACATTTTATGAGCTTCAAGAGGCACTACCAACATTTGTTCCTACTTAGGGAATGTCACGATTGCAGATGAGCCAAGTATTGCACGATGAGGTAAAATACCTATGGAGGAAGAAGCACACCGTGAACGACCACATGAAGCCATGGGTAGATGAAGCAATGAAGCTGTCACAAGATTTTGATGTTGATGTTAAGAACATGAACCAAAATTACCATAGTATCAATCTCACAGCAGAGGAGCTGACCTTTCACAAGTTGGTGGATACAACGCAGAGTATATCCAATCAGAGCACGGCATCCTTGCACCCTTCCTTGCCACCATCGAGGAGTTGAAGATGAATATGAAGACTCGAGTACCTTTGTGACTTGGGACGAGTCACAATATTGTGTTGGGGAACTGTTGGAGCAGGGCCCCTTAAGACCACATTGTTGAGTAAGTAATAGTATCTTTTTGTAATTTTGAGTCATACATAACTAAGAAATGCATAGTCAAGGGGCTTTGGGGTGGTTCAAAGTCCCTTAATGAGTTGTAATGGCATAAAGGGTACAACTAGGATTCTCAAACCATAGTTTGTGAACCTTTGGATGAGCGCAGGCTAAGATATACATAAACTTCCAAATCGAGTTAGATAAGACAGTTTTTAGATAAGCCGTGATATATTTTTTGATCTTTGGGGTGAATTTGTGTAAGTTTCTATGTCTGTAAGGCTCTTGTTACATGTGTGCATGAATACCTTATGCCATTTATGTGTGTGTTAGCCACCTATAATATTTGTTATACCAAAAGGTGGCTAAGACTGTTTGAGCCTTCAAGGAACAAATTTCATTACTAAAAATTGTTGGCTCTTGAAGACTCTTGAAGGCCTCCTACCTTCTCCTCTGTCCAAAACTTCATCGCTGTTCCCATCTTTCACTTAGAAATCCTGCTGATTTCCAAGCAAGAATACTACTGTAAAGTTATCATTTTCCCCTTCTCCCAATCAAAACTAACCTTCATTTGCTTCCCTATTTCTCCATAAAATTCCTCTATTTTTCATAAGTTCTCTTCTTCCATTCATGAAAATCCACCTTTATAAGGTTTAAAACCCACTTTTAAACCTTATCCGAACCCTCAATTCCCCTTGAAAATCATTAAAAAACTATAAAAAACCCATATTTTGGACTTAAGCCCCTCGGGCTTAGTATTAGACCCCTTTTCCCATCGACCCTCAGTCACATCATTTCCCATGTGCCCGCGGCCCCGCAATCGGGTGCCAAGCCATGTTTTGTATTAATATTTCTCGGTTATAGTTTAAAACCTTGTTTTATATTGAAAATTCGCCGGTTTAATTATTATATGATAATTCCCTGCCAGTTCAAATTTAATTCATTCCGCGCCATCGATTTGAACTACAGATCGGACGGTGCGGAGTCCGTCTCCCAGTGGTCCCCACATTCCACTAGCTGATTGCCGAAACCGTGTGGTTTTCATCGCACCGCCTTTGGGCAAAGGCAGTTTTTCCCTGATCGCCAGCAATTCCATACATCGCATGACACGCATCCCCTGTACTTTTTCAAAACCACTTGCTCATCGCGCATTATCGTTCATACGCAGACGCCCAGCGATATTGCCGTGCGCCGTCCGATCTGCGGTGGGCCATCCAATGGCTATCGCTTGCTAAAGATGCCTGGTAGTTAACCAGGCTATGACGCGCCATCCAGATTAATCTCTGTCTTCGATCTGATCTGCAGATCGACGGTCCATATTCCATCGCCCTGATTCCATCGCCCAGTCAACGATTCTCTGTTTTTTACTTTCCCCCTTGCTCCCGACCGTCGATCTCTGCGCGATCGACGGCTTTGATTCAATCTTTTTTCCACCTTATCCAATTAATCCTGACCGTTGGATGATGCCATCCAACGGCCACGCCTCCTCCACATGCCTCCGCAGCAGTAAACCTATATATGCAGGATTTTATAATAGTTTTTTTTGTATTTTGCAGGGTTTCAATGTTCTCTCCGCTACAATTCAATGAATTTTCAAAGACAGAGGGTGACGATCCTCTTGCTTTCGATTCACCAAAGAAAATCATCACAGGGTTTTGACTCCATGTTTATCAATGATCTGCGAAGGCATTGATGACTTTCAAACCCTACACGCCCCTGCACATCAGCAAAAACACAGCAAGTCAATCACAAATCACAGAGTATCAGTGACGAAGATCAAAATGAACGAGAACAGAGGATGGAAGACATAATTGTGGGGTTCACTGCTAAGAATGATTATCAAAAGCCTAATCCCCCAAATTAAAAAAAAATTAAAGGAAAATCTAAAGTGTTTTATTGACAGGAAACCCTCCACTGCCACAAATTGAGGCAAATTGATCCCTCTAGCTACCGTGATGCCACCTGTGCCTCAAAGTATTGAATTAGAGGATGAATTTATTGATCAGGATCAGATATTTGTCTCAACGCAGCCAGAAAGTTACTTTTGCAAGGGAACTTAATGCAAAGAACATCTGCAGAGTTACTTTGATGCCACAAAGAGCCTCAAAAGTCAACAAAAGCTCCCACAGAGCTTAAATCTTTATGTAAAATCATTTAATATAGAGAATATGTATATAAGTTTCTTCATTGAGCCCCTCAAAGGCCAAGAAATCATTAAGACTGTATTAATTTTAATTGAGATCTTTTATCAGATCTCACCTCCTCATTCTTCTATATATACTTCTGCAGAAGATGAGTGAGGGGTTGGTTGTACAAATTTGATATACACTTGAGCTTAAACTTTCTGATTGTACATAGTATTCACTGGCTCTTGGAGCTCTGCTAGTGATAGATAGGTTAGGCTGAGATGTGTATATGGTTGCTAACCTAAAGCACTGGACTTAAGGCTGTAACTGGTTTGGAGCATCAATACAAGCTGATTTATGGGATCCTGGTCTATGTTGATGGTGATGTTTCTCTAATTGTTACTTGTTATTTTGTTTCTATTTTCTCTGTGTTTCATATTCTCTTATAAAGAACATCATGCATAGAGTTAGGACCTACTGTACATCAGTAACCTTCTCTAACTGAAAATCTTTATCTGAACGTTTTCTTCTACACTATGTTATTTAGGAATAATTTAATTCAGTTTAGGCATAGGAATGCTGGTGTTCCCTCGTCTTATTTTCTTAGCTGAAAGTTATTCTTAAATGTTATTTTCAGTATATGTTTTGTGAAGATGAACTGAGGAAGATATGGTGAGCCCTGGTCCCAGTTTTTTCCCCACTACTATCTGGATATTTCCCTTGGAATGTGTTAAAAGCTGGATAGTTTAAAAGTACTTACCAGATCTTAGGCCATTCTGTGTTATCTTTGTGTTTGTCTTGAAAGTAACTAAGTAAAGCAGAGCTAGAAGAGGATTTGTGGTGAACTCGGCCAGCTAGTTTCTACTCCAAAAGTTGCCTCCAAATTTCCCTTTGTTTTAAAATGTTTTTTATTGAAAGTGTATCAAAAGCTAGCTAGTTTAAAAGTACTTATCAGATACAGGGCTGCTCTTGTTCTGAATCTGTTTATCTCTCCTTCTTATTGTATCATTTCATTCCATAAATCAAAATTCAAAGAGATCATTAGACATAGATGACTTGCCCCATGGATCACTCTTGCCTCTTGCTGTTCCAATTAAATCCTATTATGACTCCACAACCCAATGGACTAAAACCTACAATTGTCTATCTTTTTGGTTGAAGCTTACTCTGATTGCCTGCAACTTCTCACCTTTGAAACTTTTTGCACTCAGAACTTTCCACCTCAAACAGTAATCATGCTTAACCACCCAAAAAACAAACAAACCCTTGGCCTTCATAACTAGCCTAATATCATAACCCCAAACTTCAAAGACAAATCAATATTTTTACATATTGGAGAGATCCCTCTCTGGATTCAGGAGGGCTAGATCCTAGAATCCCAAAGTTGGTTGAAACGATGTTTCTTCTGCAGTTTTACTCTCACCAATCTGCTAAAATTACAGATCCCTAACATTTCTGGCGACTCCGCTGGGGAACCTAACCCAGATTCATTTTCGTTTAAACTTGAGAGTAAAAAGCAGCATTTTTAAGCACTACCAAGAAATGGTAATCAGGATGAAACTTGTTTGAATCAGTGACAAACTAGGCAAACCCTAGGATTCTCATGAGACTTTATCTAACCTTGAAAAATCAGTTGGCTTAGCCATAAGAGTAGACTGTCTTTGTCTCATAACCATACCTAGGTTGTGAAGCAGATTTAGGATATTCTTAGAAACCACACAACTGAAAAATAACTCAGAAAAACCAAAAATATTTCAGATTGTTAGTAAAACACTTACTCTTACATTTCACTTACCTTGTGTTGTGTTTTACCCCATACTCTTAGACAGAGTATGGAAAGGGCCAGGTAGCCTTTGGATCTCATCCTCTTTTAAAGGTGAAATATCTGGTGAATTCCCTCCTAGTCAATCTCTGGTTAGAGTTTGTTGTGTTTCGGGATATCCTTAAAAAGGTATATTTCATAAGCACTGTGGTGGACAGTGCACTCCCTAGAAACACCCTAAACCTTCCACCTGGAGACTTCACAATCCTGAACAGGCCTTAAGACTCCACTGGGAAGAACCCTTGTCATTAAATATTATTCAAACTCAGTTAGAGAACTGTAGGATTAAAGTTTGGAAACAGATTATTTAACCTCTCAAAGATTGTCATACCTGGTTGAACTTTTCCTATTTATTTGGGTCTAAAAAACACAACATAGTGGCTTCTAGAAAGATACATACTAGAGCCTATCCTGACCCTGATCCACCTGAGATAGTTGATGACCCAGAAAGTATCCTTAGGAAGTCTCCTAAGATATAATTTTCAACTGTTCTCAGATCATGCTTCAGAGCTAAATCAGTCCCTGAAAATCTGTCAGCTCTACAACAATCACAAGTTGACTTAGTAAATCCATTTAGAACTAGGTCTTTTGATGATATAATTCAGCTAGACTCTGAGTCTTCACTTTCATCCCCAGAAGCAAGTGAACATCTTGGTAGTAGGAAGACAACACCACCTGATTTACACTTCCTCCGTAACTTAGGTGTTTCTCATCCAAGATCAGCTCAGCAATCTACTGCTGTTCCATCCACATCTGCTCATCCTACATCCACTGTTTAAACCACTCCACTTTAATCCACTTTACCTTTTGTTAATCCACCTCTTGTGAATCCACCTTCACCACATATCATGGCAGCATGGTATGCTCCCTTAGTCCTTCCTGTACCATTAGTCAATCTTCCACAGGACTATCAGTCCAAAATTCCATTATATGATGTTAGTAATGCTACTACTGCATCACAACATGTGGATAAGATGAATGACTACTTTGACAGAAATGAAATTGATGATGATTCTTTCAAGCTTAGATTATTTTCTCAGAGCTTGGGAGGAGAAGTAAGAAAATGGTTTAAAGGCTTAGCCCCCCATAGTATTAATGATCTCCAGGGCTTCCATCAAACATTCTTAAACAAATGGGAAGTGAATAAAAATCCTCTCCAAGTCCTTTCTGATTACAAGAACCTCCATAGAAATACTGGGGAAAGTGTGCAAGCTTATTGCACTAGGTTCAACAGTGTGTATAATGCACTTTCCCCAGAGCTAAAACCTCCACAGGGCTCAGCTTTAAACAAGTTTCCTAAAGGGTTTGACCCTGAGATGGTCTATCAGCTGAGAGAAAGAGATTTTACAACTCTTGAAGACATGCAAAGGGATGCTCTTTCCGTGGAAGTCAATTTAATGGAGAAGAGAAAAAGGATGAAAAACAAGAAGAGAGTCTCTTTTAGAGAGGAATCTACACCATCTACTTCTACCTCAAAGATGGAAAGAATGATGGAGGAAATGATGAAAGAGATGAGCATAATTAAGAGAGCACAAGCAAGTCAAAACCAAATTGCTCCTCAAAACAGAAACCAGAACCAGAATCAGAATTATAGAAGGAACCAACCTCCAAACAGACCCAGGGAATATGATCAACAGATCACTCCTCCCTTTCATCAAAACTACGTAAGTGAGGTTGAGGAAACAGATCAAATAATATAGGAGGATGATATCAACCTTTTTGGGGTAGATGATGATGAATTTGAGGTTCATTATGATAGAAAACAAGGCCTTTACACACCTTATGATGACAAAAGAGATGATAATGAAAATTATTATCAAAACATGGAAAATGCCATCACAGAACCTCGAAGAGAATATGACCTTAGAAGTAAATCTAGTCAACAAACCCCCAACAACAAAACCTCTGACAAATCCTCACAGAACAGCACTGCAACCAAGCCTAAAGTTGTCAAAAAAAAGGATAAAATAGTGGCTGAAAATTCTGATAAAGGTAAAGGAAAAAGCACTCAAGACAATGAAAAACAGAGTGCATACATTAGTAGTACTAACACATCAGCTAGTACTCCTGTTAAAACAATTTTTTCAAGTGTAAATAGAACAAATCAGCAAGCTGACATTGCTGATAAAATGACAGCTAATAAGGCTAAGACCAGTGCTTTAAAGAGTCAAATTCCTTTCAGCCTGGAACAGGAAATTTCTAAGATCAAAATCTCTATTCCCTTGACTGAGTTAGCTGCCCAACATGTATATAGGACCCAAATTTTGAAGGCTTTAAATTTAGAAGACAACAATGACAGAGTCAATCTTAACGATGACCAACCAGAGCTTATTTTTGGTCCAAAGATTGAAGGAAGATATCAAGAGGGACCTGTTCCTCCCTTTTATGTAAGTTTTAATGTTCATGACAAGATTTTGCACAATGTTATGCATGACTCAGGAGCCTCTCACAATTTAATGCCTAAGGCTGTAATGGAGAGCCTGGGTCTAGAAATCACCAGACCTTATAAAGACATTTACTCCTTTGATTCCAGTAGAGTAAAATGTTTAGGATTGATCAAAGACCTCTGTGTTAACTTAGCCCAAATTCCAGCCAAATGCTTAGTCATGGATATTGTTGTGGCTGATGTGCCCCCGAAATATGGAATGATTTTATCAAGATCTTGGGGGGCTAAGTTACAGGGGACCATGCAAATGGACATGACCTATGAAACTATCCCTATTTTCAATCAAACTAGAAGACTTTACAGGGAGTCCCATATGCAGTACACAGTCACAAGCCAAGACAGACCACAAAACTCTCCTATATATTCTGTCAATACAGGCCTTGATTCTTTTATCATGTTTAAGGATGAAACACTCAATGAACAAATCACTTTAATAGAATTAATGGCCGATAGGGAGGAAGAGGAACACAACGCAGAAGTGTCAAAACAGTGTACTGCATGTGAAGACAGTAGCAAACCAAATACGGGGCTTGAACTACAAATCATGTATCCCTTGTTTCTAAACATTGAGATTCAAGAAAGTATCCCTCAAATAAATGAAAATCTTGGGAAATCAAAACAAATACAACTAAGTGCTAAGATTCCACTGCAACCCTTGAGCACGTTAGTTAAAGAGGACAGTAACCAAGATGAAATCAAAAAAATTCCTCTGTGGAGTATGTATTTCGATGGGTCATGCACTAGAACTAATGCTGGTGCAGGTGTCTGGATTACTAACAGTGAAAACAACCACACAGAAAGCATTTCATGCAAGTTAAACTTTCAGTGTTCCAATAACATAGTAGAATATGAGTCCCTTCTCTTAGGCTTACATCTATTGAAAAAGTTAGGGGCCCAAAGAATCAAGCTATATGGGGATTCAGAGTTAATCATTAGGCAAGTCAATGGGGAGTATAATGCAAATCATCCCAGACTTAGAGCCTACCGGAATAATGTCATGGACCTTTTAAAAATATTTAAAGAGTCCAAATTGATTTTTGTCCCAAGAAAAAGAAATATTGCAGCCCACAATTTAGCCTTTGCAGCTAGAACATGATTAACGCCATTTGAAACCAAATAATGCACAACTCAGATAAAATTCAGACCAGCAGTGCCTAATAACAAAAAATATTGGGAGGTGTTTGACAATGACAAAAAAATATAAGACTTCATGCAATTCATAAATGAATACGAACTACACAGTTCGGACTTAGATTATGATACAGACTGCAGTGAAGAAAACTTCCTTGGTGAAGAATAATTATCCCCGGAGCCTGTCAATATCAATCTTCTGGCTAGCAAACTTAAAAACAAGACAGAATCGAATGCAGAGTTAGAAATAGAGGAGTTAGAAACTCTGCACTCTAAAGACGAAAGTTTGCCAAGTGGTCTGACACCTTTAGAAGAGTTGTTTGATTTTAACGATGTGGCCAAAAAGCCAAAACTGGAACTTGTAGAGACTGAAGTAGAGGAGTGAAATATAGGCAGTGAACTTAAACCAAAAATGATTAAACTGTCTAAAACTTTACCAGCTCACATTAAACTCAAATACATAGAGCGGTTTAAAGAGTTTTCTGATGTTTTTGCGAGGAGTTACAAAGATCTAAAGTCCTATGACACTGAAATAATACACCACAAAATCCCCCTCAAAGAGAACCAAAAACCATTCAAACAGAAACTGTGTAGAATAAACCCTGTTCAGTTGCCTTTGGTTCAGAAGGAGATCATGAAAATGCACAATGCTGGTATTATTGTCCCTATTAGATATTCTGAATGGGTATCTAATCTAGTGTATGTTAGGAAGAAAACTGGAGAAATCAGGCTTTGTATAGACTTTAGAGACTTAAACAAAGATTTATTAAAATACAACTACCCTTTACCAAATATGGACCATATTTTACAAAGGGTGGTAGGGTCTAGAAGAATTTCTTTGCTGGATGGCTATTTAGGATATAATCAGATCTTGGTTTACCCTGCTGATCAACTAAAGACAGCCTTTACTACACCATGGGGCACTTTTGTGTATGTGAAAATTCCCTTTGGTCTAATGAATGTTGGAGCAACCTTTCAAAGAGCCATGGACATAACATTCTCGGAAGAACTGGGCTTCTTCATCATTATCTATCTTGATGATGTCACTGTTTTTTCAAAAACATATGAAGAACACTTAGAACATTTAAGAAAAGTTTTCGTGAAATGCAGAAAGCTTGGAATATCCTTAAACCCTAAGAAGACACTATTCGGTCTCCAAGAAGGTAAGCTTCTTGGACACATTATTTTAGAAGAGGGTATAAAGATAGATCCGAAGAGGATTGAGGCCATATTGCAAATCTCTCATCCTCGGAACATCAAGGAGTTTCAATCGTTCATTGGAAAGATTAACTTTTTGAGAAGTTTCATCCCAAATTTGGCTGAGCTCCTTAGGAATATCACAAACATGTTAAAAAAGGAGCAAGGGGTAAAATGGACCTTGGAAGCAAAGCAATCCTTTGAACTGGTGAAACAAGCATTAACCAAAACACCGGTTCTGATAAGTCCTGATTTTTCAAAAGATTTTTATATTTTCTCGTTTGCATCAGAACATACCATAGCTGTTGTCCTTTTACAGAAAAATCCACAAGGACAAGAGCAGTCTATTGCATTATTTAGCAAGGCATTGAGGGATGCCCCTTTGAAGTATAACATTATGGAGAAGCAAGCTTTCGCCTTGGTTAAAGATTTGAAAGACTTCAGGGTATGCATCCTTAATTCACACACCATTTCCTTTGTCCCGAATTTAGTTGTTAAAGACATTCTAACACAGGACCCAAATGATAAGAGAGGTAGGTGGATTGCTGTTATTCTTGAATATGATTTAGAGATAAAGCCCACTAAACTCATCAAAGGCCAATGTCTAGCTAGATTAATGGCTGAATCAAATTGTGAAGTTCTTGATATACATATGATTAATGCTTTAAATGATCAAGAGGAAATCTCAATACCCATTGTTGAAAACCATTTTATGAATTCCTCTTGGTATGCTGATATTGTTATGTTTTGCTTAATTTGAATACACCTCCTGGTTTGACAAAAAAAAAGGCAAGGTTCCTTAAGTTAAAAGTTGTAAACTATTGCATTATAGATAAATGTCTTTATTGGAAAAATGCAAGTGGTCTATTGCTTAAATGTTTTCCTGAGTTTGATGCAGAGAAGGTTAAGTACCAGTTCCATGAAGGAGAATGTGGAGGTCATTTGTACTGAAAGACAACAGGCAACAAAATTTTGAGGGCTGGTTTCTATTGGTCTACTATTTTCCATGATGTGCACAAGATGATCATTGCTTGCCATAAATGCCAATTGTTTGAGGGCAAAAGAAGACTGCTACCCCTGCCTCTGCATCCAATCACTGTTGAAGCCCCATTTCAACAGTGGGGACTTGACTTCATAGGTGAAATCCACCCCCCACCTTCTGCCCAGCATAGGTGGATTCTCACTGCCACAGACTATTTCACTAAGTGGATAGAAGCCATACCTTGTAGGCAGGCCAATGATTCAGTTATTATAAAATTCATGGAGACTAACATTCTCTCCAGATTTGGCTGTCCTACCAAGATCATCACTGATAATGCAACAGCGTTTGGATCAAAGAAGATGGTTGAATTCTACCACAGATATCAAATAACATTGGGGCATTCCACGGCCTATTACCCCCAAGGTAATCGACTTACATAATCCTCAAAAAAAATCTTAGTGAACATAATCAAAAAAATGTTGGAGAACAACAAAAATTCTTGGCACACAACGCTGGTTCATGCACTTTGGTCTGACAGATTAACTTTGAAGAAATCCATTGGCATGTCCCCTTTTCAGCTTGTGTATGGTACTGATGCAATTTTTCCAAATAGCCTTGGTGTACTAGTGATGAAGTTGATTCAAGCATTACAAACTGAAGATAATGACATAATCAGAAGAATAAATCAGACCATTCATCTTCAGAAAACCAGAGAGGAAGTTTATAACAAAGCATTGCAAAAACAAGATAGCATTAAAAAGCTCTTTGACAGAAGAACCAAAGCCAGCAATTTTAAGATTGGGGACAAAGTTTTAAAGTGGGACTCAAGGAGGGAAGACAAGGGCAAGCATGGAAAATTTTAAAATCTATGGCTTGGCCCTTAATCTATTCATTTAGTTGTTGGTAATAATGCCTATTTCTTACAAGAGTTGAATGGAGAAGAATTATTTGGGGGTCCTGTCAATGGCAGGATGCTCAAGCATTACTTCTCTTGATCCATGATATGTTTTGAAGCCTTTTGTATTTTTTCATTATAAATATTTCATCCACCATTGCATTCAAAGTTGTAAAAAAAAACAAAAATACAAAAACAATGAAAAGAAAGAAAAGAGGGCAGATCGTCAAAACAAGAAAGGTATAGCCCCATACCAAAAAGAGAAACAAATCTAAAAGTGTGCAAGCTCAAATGCCACTCCTGAAGAACACGTTTCTAGTTAGTCAAACTGTTTAATCTTGACTACTTAGCTTTAAATTTTCTCCTAATAGGATGGTGAATTCGATTCGCCAAACTGTTCAAACTTCGCTTATCAGTAGATAGTTTAAGATAGAAATTAAAGGTTCAAACATGTTCAAAATATGAACCAGAGGAAAAGGAAGAAACAGCTCAAACAAAGTTAAAACAGAGCTGTAAAAAGAGAAGGCAGTACTTTGAATTTTTAGATCTTAAGCCTTCCATTTTGATTTAATTTTTCTGCGAATAATGTCTATGTGTAGCTTGTTTTTATGCCATAGACTAGCATCAAGTTAGACTGTTCAATCCTAACTTGAGTGCTTTTCAATCTCTATTGTAGAATTTAGAGAATAAAATCTGTTGGACAGTTTAATCCCAACAGATAGTAGAATAGGTAGAGAAGCATTTGAACTCAACTGTTTAATCTGAGTTCAGGGAGAAATAAGGAGTAGAAGTAGATTATATTTCCTACTTTCAAAAGAATAAAATGTTGTGAAAAGAGTTTTCCAATCCAAGTGCACTCTAATGAAGAAAAAATGTTAGATCAGTAGGATTGGGTAGGTAGAAATTTTTGTATTGATAAAGATCCATTGATTTTTTGGCTGCTAATATGTTTCAGAGCACATTATCCATAGAAAGAAAGGCAACCTAATGGATCAGGCAACTGATCAGCCTCCCAGAGAACATAAAAGGATCAGGCACAGGTCAGCCTCCCAGAGAATGCAGGTCTGAAGTTCTTGATGCCTTCAAGAAGGCACCATCCCCAAGTGGAGCCACTGTTAGCCACCTATAATATTTGGTATACCAAAAGGTGGCTAAGATTGTTTGAGCCTTCAAGGAACAAATTTCATTACTAAAAATTGTTGGCTCTTGAAGACTCTTGAAGGCCTCCTACCTTCTCCTCTGTCCAAAACTTCACCGCTGTTCCCATCTTTCACTTAGAAATCCTGCTGATTTCCAAGCCAGAATACTACTGCAAAGTTATCATTTTCCCCTTCTCCCAATCAAAACTAACCTTCATTTGCTTCCCTATTTCTCCATAAAATTCCTCTATTTTTTATAAGTTCTCTTCTTCCATTCATGAAAATCTACCTTTATAAGGTTTAAAACCCACTTTTAAACCTTATCCGAACCCTCAATTCCCCTTGAAAATCATTAAAAAACTATAAAAAACCCACATTTTGGACTTAAGCCCCTCGGGATTAGTCTTAGACCCCTTTTCCCATCGACCCTCGATCACATCATTTCCCATGTGCCCGTGGCCCCGCAATCGGGCGCCAAGCCATTTTTTGTATTAATATTTCTCGGCTATAGTTTAAAACCTTGTTTTATATTGAAAATTCATCAGTTTTATTATTATATGATAATTCCCCGCCGGCTCAAATTTAATTCGTTCCGCGCTGTCGATCTGATCTACAGATCGGACGGTGCGGAGTCCGTCTCCCGGTGATCCCCACATTCCACTAGCCGATTGCCGAAACCGCGCGGTTTTCATCGCACCGCCTTTGGGCAAAGGCGGGTTTTCCTCGATCGCCAGCGATTCCATACATCGCATGACACACGTCCCCTGTACTTTTTCAAAACCGCTTGCTCATCGCGCATTATCGTTCGTACGTGGACGCCCAACGATATTGCAGTGCGCCGTCCGATCTGGGGTGGGCCATCTAACGACTATCGCTCGCTGAAGATGCCCGATAGTTAACCGAGCTATGGTGCGCCATCCAGATTAATCTCCACCGTCGACCTGATATGTAGATCGATGGTCCATATTCCATCGCCCTGATTCCGTCGCCCAGTCAACGATTCTCCATTTTTTACTTTCCCCCTTGCTCCCGACCGTCGATCTCTGCGCGATCGACGGCTCTAATTCAATCTTTCTTCCACCTTCTCTGATTAATCCTGATCATTGGATGATGCCATCCAATAGCCACGCCTCCTCCACATGCCTCCGCAGCAGTAAACCTATATATGCAGGATTTTATAACAGTTTTTTGTATTTTTCAGGGTTTCGACGTTCTCTCTTCCATAATTCAAAGAAGTTTCAAAGACAGAGGGTGATGATCCTCTTGCCTCCAATTCACCAAAGAAAATCATCACAAGGTTTTGACTCCATATTTATCAATGATCTGCGAAGGCATTGATGCCTTTCAAACCCTACACGGCCCTGCACATTAGCAAAAACACAGCAAGTCAATCACAAATCATAGAGTATCAGTGACGAAGATCAAAATGAACCATAACAGAGGATGGAAGACATAATTGTGGGGATCACGGCTAAGAATGATTATCAAAATCCTAATCCCCCAAATTAAAACACAATTAAAGGAAAATCTGAAGTGTTTTATTGACAGGAAACCCTCCACCGCCACAAATTGAGGCAAATTGATCCCTCTAGCTACCGCGACGCCACCTATGCCTCAAAGTATTAAATCAGAGGCCGAATTTATTCATCAGGATCATATATTTGTCTCAGCGCAACCAGAAAGTTACTTTTGCAAGGGAACTTAATGCAAAGAACATCTGCAGAGTTACTTCGACGTCACACAGAGCCTCAAAAGTAGACAAAAGGTCCCACAGAGCTTAAATATTTATGTAAAATCATTTAATACAGAGAATATGTATACAAGTTTCTTCATTGAGCCCCTCAAAGGCCAAGAAATCATTAAGACTCTATTAATTGTAATTGAGATATTTTATCAGATCTCACCTCCTCATTCTTCTATATATACTTCTGCAGAAGATGAGTGAGGGGTTGGTTGTAGAACTTTGATATACACTTGAGCTTAAACTTTCTGATTGTACATAGTATTCACTGGCTCTTGGAGCTCTGCTGGTGATAGATAGGTTAGGCTAAGATGTGTAGATGGTTGCTAACGTAAAGCACTGGACTTAAAGCTCTAACTGGTTTGGAGCATCAATACAAGCTGATTTATGGGATCCTGGTCTATGTTGACGGTGATGTTTCTCTAATTGTTACTTGTTATTTTATTTATGTTTTCTCTGTGTTTCATATTCTCTTATAAAGAACAGCATGCATAGAGTTAGGACCTACTATACATCAGTAACCTTCTCTGACTGAAAATCTTTATTTGAATTTTTTCTTCTACACTGTGTTATTTAGGAATAATTTAATTCAGTTCAAGCATAGGAATGCTAGCGTTCCCTCGTCTTATTGTCTTAGATGAAAGTTATTCTTAAATTTTATTTTCAGTATATGTTTTGTGAAGATGAAATGAGGAAGATAACAGTGAGAGCCACAGTCCCGTCAAGTGTGCTTACGTACGGATATTTTCCCCACAATATGTGTTAAAAGATGGCTAGTTTAAAAGTACTTACTAGATCTTAGGCCATTCTATGTTATATTTGTGTTTGTCTTGAAAGTAACTAAGTAAAGTAGAGCTAGGAGAGGATTTTTGGTGAGCTCGGCGCGCTAGTTTCTACTCCAAAAGTTGCCTCCAAGTTTCCCTTTGTTTTAAAATGTTTTCTATTGAAAGTGTATCAAAGGCTGGCTAGTTTAAAAGTACTTACCAGATCCTAGTTTACTTTTATGTTTTTCTTGAGTCCATGTCAAAGGCTGACTAGTTTAAAAGTACTTATCAGATCTAGGGCTGCTCTTGTTCTGCATCTGTTTATCTCTCCTTCTTATTGTATCATTTCATTCCATAAATAAAAATTCAAAGAGATCCTTAGACATAGATGACTTGCCCCATGGATCACTCTTTCCTCTTGTTGTTCCAATTAAATCCTATTATGACTCCATATCCCAATGGACTAAAACCTACAATTGTCTATCTTTTTGGTCGAAGCTTACTCTGATTTCCTGCAACTTCTCACCTTTGAAATTTTTTTCACTCAGAACTTTCCACCTCAAACAGTAATCATGCTCAAACACCCCAAAAAAAAACAAACCCTTGGCCTTCATAACTAGCCTAATATCATAACCCCAAACTTCAAAGACAAATCCATCTTTGTACATATTGGAGAGATCCCTCTTCGGATTCAGGAGGGATAGATCCTAGAATCCCAAAGTTGGTTGAAACGATGTTGCTTCTGCAGTTTTAGTCTCACCAATCTGCTAAAATTACAGATCCCTAACAGTGTGGACCCTGCTAGCTGTGTGCGCGGGTGGATCTAAAGGATTGTAAGGGATTTTGAGAACTGTTGATGTAAAAAGAATTGTTTGGATAAATCTAAGTACTAAATGCATATGTTATCCATTTCTATGATCTGTTTTTCCATATGATTTATGTTCATGTTTATGAGTTATATTATATGTGATTGGATCGGCATCGTACCTGTTGACATTTTTAGGTCCCTATGTTACAAGCATAGTCCCTTATTTTTTCTAGTGTAACCCCCTTATTGTTATTTTTGTACCCCTGTAAGCCCCATATTGTTATTATTTTTCCCTTACATTATTAATTTTAGGTCAACTAGGATTACATTGTGGCCCCATGGACTCCTATATATAGAAAGGAGGTTTTGGTCATTTGAATCATCCAAGAATTGTTCATTTATGTAATGTATTGGAGGTTTCTCCCTCGAAGTGGATATTTTTAAGGCATTGATCTCTCTTTTCTTCTATTTTTGGAGCTGGTTTCATAACATTTGGTATCAGAGCTTTGGATTCTAGGGTTTCACTGCTCCAAACAGGTCATCGTGGCATTTGTTGGGCATGTGTTATATTATTTCCACGACTAGTCACGCGCGGGGGGGCCAAAGTGGGGGGCGATATCTGCCCCTGTACATTGCATCGAGTGCAGCAGGGGGGTCACAAGGGGAGCAACAGTGTCCCGGGAAAAAATTTTGGACCTTATTTTTCGGTGGGCAGACCTGCCCATGGTTTTGTGCACGGGTTTGCACATGGTTTTGGGGCATGATGGTTTTCGTCCCCTGGTATTTTGTAGATCTGGTCAAGGGAACTGCGATTATGTTCTAATCCATGGTTAATGGATTGGGGTTTATGTATGCTGCGGCATGTATATATATGTGTTGTAACACTAAAAGGAATATAATGAAAAATCAAGCTTGTCGTCTCGATTTGGGATCCATGGGAAAATATCTATGTATATATGTTTTATGTTTTATGCTCTTGATATTGTTTATTTTATTTTTTTAAGATTCTTTTGTAGATAAATTATTTATAGGGTTAAAACCTACATTTGGTATCAGAGTTGTTTTAGCTTCAATGGGACACCTTTGTTGCTGAGGGGGTTTTTGCTCGGGCCTGTGGTAGACCCTGTTCAGTGGGAGATCTGTGGGATAGATTCTTGTAGTGAAAGAAGATGGCAAGCAGTGGAAAGATAGAGATTGAGAATTTTAATGGTCAGAGTTTTGAGTTGTAGAAACTTAAGATGGAGGATCTGCTGGTGGATAAATACCTGTGGATCGTGATAGATCCAGGTACTAAACCAATCGTAATGTCAGTTGAATACTGGAAAAAGTTGGATCGGAAGGCGAACAACACAATATGGTTGTGTGTCTCAGATTTAGTATTGTTGAATGTATCTAGGGAGGTTGCGGTAAAGAATTTGTGGGACAAACTTGGGACTTTGTAACAATATAAGTCTCTAGTGAATAAATTGTTCCTACGGAAAAAGCTATATAACCTACAAATGAAGGATGGAGACTTGGTGACATAGCATCTGAATGCCTTCAATACTGTGGTAAGTCAGCTGTCATCTATTGTTATTAAAATCTAAAATGAAGATAATTGCATCAGTTTGTTGTGTTCTCTACCAAACTCGTGGGACAGTCTGGTTATTGCAATAGGTAGCAATACAACTACCTTGAATTTTGATGACATTGTCTCAGCCTTGCTGTTGGAGGAAACAAGACAGAGAAATATGGAGGGTCAGAATGGAGATGCCTTATCTGTACGAGGTGTTAGCCACTTATAAATTTTTGGCATAGAAAATAGGTGGCTAAGTATGTTTCTAAGTCTTCAAGAGAAAAATTTCCCTTTAAAATCTATCATTCTTGAAGCCTTCATGTACCTTATGTCCTTTGAAGAAATCTTCACTACTGTGTCCATTGAAAAGTCTTGTTGTTTATGAAAGGAACTCTTTTCCAAGGCCTCTAAAATTGCCCATTTTGACTCATTTCCCTTAATTTTCATAAAGCCTCCTTTTCCTCTTTAAAACCTCCATTCCCCTCTGAAAGGCCTCCAAAATACTTTTAAGCCTCTAAAAATCCCTTTACAGGTTTAAATCACCCTTTTTCCCCTTTACCTAAAGCTAAGAAATTCCTTAAAAATCCCTGTTTTTGGCCTAAAAACCCCTTTTTTCCACTAAGGCTTTAAGCCCCTTTCGGCCTTATCCCTAGCCCCTTTTCGCCACAGGACCAGAGCCATAACCGAGTGCCAATCGCAAATCGCCATCGGAGATTTCAGTTAACATGTTCCCTTTTCTATTTTTCACTGATGTTGATCTTGCGATTAGAGCCTGACCATTGAATCCACAAGAACCAATAGCCAAATCTAAATCACGCTCCCTCATAGCCCTCATCGTTAAATCACAATCGGAGCTTTCCTTTTCCTACTTTCCGTTATTTATTCCATTTTTCCGATGCGATGAACCTTTTCTCTATCGACCTCTGCTTCAATCTCCACCGTCGATCTTTCAGATCCAACGGTCAGTGCTCAAGCGCATCGCGCACATCTGTCATACTACCCCTGCGCTGTTGCGACTCCTGACCAAATCTGGATCGTTGATCATCTGTAGATCCAACGGCCTATGCTCCATCGCACAATCGAAAATCGCAACTTATATTTTCCATGTCCCTTGCCTCCTCTGATGCCAATCCTGTGATTAGATCCTGAACATTGAATCCACAAGAACCAATGGCCAGGATTGCATCGTGCTCCGGCCATAATCCTTTGTCTTCACCCTACCGATTTAATTTCCATTGTTTCTCTTCTTCCAGATCCGATGGCCAATGCTTAATCGCACATTGCAAATCCAAAATTCTTCCCTTCTTGTTCCTCCGATGGTTTGACATTGCAATTGGATCCTGACTATTCAATCCACAAGAACCAACAACCACGATCTAATCGTGCTCCACCTTTGCCTTTCCCCTTTTCACTGTTCTGTGATCTGTCGATTAGATCTTCGCTGTCCATTCCTGCAGATTCAATGGTCCTAATTCCATCCCGCACACCTTTTTAACCCCACAGCTTTCCACCTATTGTGCTCCTTACGCACCATCGGATCTGAGGTCCTAGATCCAACGATCACCATTGCATATCGCGTAACTTTGTGCCCGAAGTTTAATGTTTTAAAATTACGCGATAAAAGTGGTTTTTTGATTCCATGTGTCGATCCCTGATAGGATCGTGTTCCAAAAGTGAAAACCACCTACCCACTATTTGATTGCGCGAAAACCATTCTTGTTTTTCACTTTACCGCCTACCCTCTGCAATCTCAGCTTTTAATCCTAGCCGTTGATTTTTTTAATCTAACGACCCATATTGTATCGTGTTCCCATCCATTTTTGTTCATAAAACCTTCCAAAGGACTTCATCGGAAGATCTCCACTATTGATCTCTTCCAATGATCCGATGGTCCACGTTCAATATTCCTCTGCCTTCCCGGTCCCACCATCAAATATGCCCATGTGGTCTTTCATTTTCACCTTTTTCCTTTGTATTCGCCCAAGTCATAAGCTTTTATGTTTTAACACTAAAAGTTTTTTTCATGTTGATTCATGTTTATACCTCGGTTTCATGGTGTTGTGCCATGTAACCTTCTCCACTGCATATATTCCTCTGCAATCGCTCCTCTGCCTCAGCTAAAGCCATTCTAAAGTAGTTTAAAGCCCAGTGCATGATTTCATAATAGGTTTTCATTTTTTGCAGGTTTAAGAGCATGATTTATTGAAGATCAGGGTCACTAACCCTCAAGTTAACCCTCCGGCGCCTTTGCAGCCTGTGTATTTATGAAACTGGTTGGCAGAAGTTCAAAGTGTATCAGAGAAAGATTAAAGGATTAAAAATCCTAACATTGAATATTAAGAGGCTTAATCCATATTCAGCATAGTTGAATACCAATCATTGGTCGTAGCAGTGCAGGAGATACATCAGCAGGACATTCCATTCACTGAAGAAAGAGCCAAAGTACTACTACCCATTCTCTATTTCCTCATCAAGCTCTAGAGCAGTTATCATTCTGACCAAGAAGTCCCCAAAACCGTCAATGCATTGATTTTGAAGTATAAAAGACCTGCAAGACCTTCTATCACCTTATTTGTCACAGAAGATAAAACAGAGTACTACAGTCAGACAGTACTGCAAGAGACATATCTAAAGATATGCTCAACCTGAGATAGGCTTCCGGACCAGCCTAAAGAGTACAAAAAATTTAATGCAAAGCCATTATGCAAAGTGGGCATTCGAATTCTTCCTCCCCTCTGTCTTAATGGATCATTCAAGTCCACATCTACTACTCTACCTCCTCATGCACCTATAAGTATTCACTAAAAAATTGTTGGTTGGTTGTTGGGATTCTATTAGTTGTTAGAACTATTATTGAGGGGAAGTAGCTGACTAGTTTTTATTATAGTAGGCTGGGAAGAGAATTCTGGATTGTAAAAGAGCCACTGAACTCAAAGTATGTGACTGGTTTTGCACATCAATTAATCAAGCAGATTCATAGGATCCTGGTCTATATTATTGGTGATGCTTTCCTTACTGCAATTGTTTTCCTTTCATGTTTATCATACTATCCATTATTCTCACATAAAGAATAGCAAGCATAGATTAGGAAATACTGTTGGAAGTACCCTAAGTCTCACTGTAATCTTTATCTATATGTTTTTTTCTATTTGTGTATCTAAGAGAAAATTCATGATAATTTAACCAGTATAGAAGTTGGCTGGTCCATGCTTACTAATGTATGAATTTGGGGTTTTTTTCCTTAGACGTTTTTTTTTGGTTTCAGCTGAAATAATTGGGAATCTGGGAGATTAGAGCTAGCCTTGTCTCACTAGGTTCCTTTTCCAATAGTTAGCCTTTCTAAGATTCCTTCGAGTTAGTGTCAAAAGAATTGAAGGTTAAAATTCCTTCTCTGATCTTAGGCCTTACTCTACGTTCGATATTTAACGTGTTCTACTTTCTGAAAGTGGTTATGATGACTACTGGATTTTCTTCCTTTAGAGTATGCTGAAAGCAGGTCTAGATTTAAATGACATCTGACCTGATCTTAAGCTACCCTTTGTGTCTTTTATGAGAGTTTCCTTTGAAGTATGTCAAAACCAGGCCTGGATTTAAATGACATATGACCTGATCTTAGGTTGCTCTTTGATTTCTTTCTTTCACCCATTCTTAATGTTCCATTCCACCATCTATCTAAAAAGATCCATTGGTATAGATTACTTGCCCTATGGAAACTCTTGGATAGTTTTTATGCAAGTAATCCCCTTTCATGACTCCATAGCCCAATGGATTAACACTTCATTTGACCTATCTTCCCATGCCGAAACATCCTTCTATTTAGTTCCTTCTTTACTTCCATAACCTTCTCAGTTAATGATCTCCAACCAAACAAAAAAAATAAAAAACCCTTGTGCTTCATACCTAGCCTAATACCTCATTTTGAGCCTTAAAGATATATCATTCTTTACATTCATGGAGATATCCCTCTCTGGATCCAGGAGGGCTAGATCCTAAAATCCAAAAGTGGTTTGATGTTGTCTTGTCTTTTGGTCTTGCCAATCTATCTAAAACACAGGAACCACAACATAATGGCGACTCAACTAGGGAACTTCTGAGTGAATTTCATCTTAGATATCCTTAGGACCTCAGAAAGACCCAAAATCTCTGGTTAAATTGGTATTCAATTGCTGATGATGCACAGCATCCTGCTTCAAACATTCAAATTCATCCACCTGGTGACTCCACACTTTATATCTCTCAAAAGACCAAATGACTCCACTGGTAGAAGACCCTAAACTGGTTTAGAAGATATAGTGACCTCTTTTTACAAACATGGATCCAAGTATAAACAGAGAAACAAAGCTAAACACTTTGTTGGAAAAAATGACAAGAGTGGTGAAAATGTTTGGTGAAATAAGAGTGAAGAGGTATGAGGCCAGTCTAAATGTTGATTATCTAGAGCAGCCCATGCTTCTTCCAGAATAAGAACAAACTCATGACCTAGACAATGAGTAAGACATGTATGATGCTCAAGAATCTATAGAATATGAAGTGGAAGGTGATCAAGAAATGCCTGATTTCCTACCTATATATTGCACTATGCTGATAAGAGAATATCATGACGAAATAGAAAAATCTAATAGGGAACTCTACTTTGAGGAAACAAGAAACCACTTAGAAGACACAAAATCTGATGAGGAAGGAGAACCAACACATATAGGAACTCCCCCTCTAGATTATAACTCATCTCAGATTGCACAAGAAGAGTGGTATCCTGATCATATAGAAGAAACAACTCATGAGCCTTGTATTCTAACTGAATATCATCATGATCATGAGGATTTATTTGAAAGAGGAAGAGATCAGGAAACATCAGAAAATCCTCAAGGTTTCCCTACCAGCACAAGTGAAGATCTCCTAGAAGAGGCTCAAGAAGACATCCAGCCTCCAAATCAGTTAATACAAGAAACATAGAGCTGTTGCACTTCTGCTTAAAGAAACACAATAAAATCTTCCCCTTTGACAGAAGAAGAAATAGATCAGATCATGAATAGACAACCAGCCTCTAAAATATTTTATAGAGTAGACACTCTTTCCCATTCATCTACTAAGATTTGTTGTACAGATTCAGAAAGATCCTCTGTGAACTAGAATGAAGAAAGATCTGCTGATAACCCAGCGTGCTCAATTGATAGCATTGCTTACATTAATGATTTTCCTATTTTTGATCTATCTGATGATGATGTTCTCCAAACAGAAGATGATTTTTCTGGGCCATCATTAGTAGATTTGTGGGAGGAAGATCAGTTCCCTCAACTTCAGGAAAGTAATGGGTCAATGCAGCCTATCTATGATACTGATGGGGAAAGTTATGAAAGCATAGTAGCAAATGAAGATTCATTGAATCTTCACTCTGCTTTATTTCAGAGCATCAGTAACATTTTTCACGTGATCGGGGATCAGCAGCCTTTCATCTCAAAGGATGAGGAGGAAGACAATGAATAAGTTCTTGAGCCAGATGAAATTGAAGAACCTTCTCCTGTAATGGTCGAGGTAATCAAAGAAATCCCTACTCAAGAATACATTGATATTTTCACAGAGCTCAGCCCACTAGATCAGAAGATCTCAGAGCTACAAGAGGGCTGCACTGCAGTATATGATGAGTCCTCCAGTTTAGAAAGTGATGAAGATGAGGAATATTTTCTTTCTCAAGAGAATATTTTTCTTGATCCAGTGGAAGAGGAAGCAATCCTGGTTGAAATATTCTTGTCAAATACTCACAACCAGGTATTATTTCAAGATCCTTATGCTCATTTCCTACAGACATTTAGAAAATGATCAAAGGTTATCAAGAGCAGCTTGTTGCAAGAAACAACAAATATTTTAAAAGCTGTTGTTAAAAAACAAAGAGAATGGGAGTGGCCCTGCCTATCCATCATGCTCAAAGAGATGAGCAGAAAATACCAGTCATGGGATCATCTGATTGACTGGATGTATTGGAAAAGAGTGTTTGTCAGCTAGACATGTAAATATTTCAAGTTAGAGTAGGGTAGGTAGGAAATCTCAATAAAGCTCAGCCTGTGAGAATTTAGTTAGTTGTTTTTAATTTTTTCAAAGTTCAGTTCATGGGCAATCTGTCTTTATGCCATGAACCCACAACAAACCAGACAGTCTAATATTGGTTTGGCTATTTTTCAATTTCTATTTTAGAATGTAGAGAATGAAATCTTCCCGACAGTTTAATCCTGGCAGATATTAGTTTAGGTAGTGAAATTTACGAGTCCAACTGTTTAATCTGGTCTCATGGAATAAGGGTAGTAGTAGATAGGTTTATTTTCCTGTTTGTAAAAAATGATGATGTAAAAGGTCTGCAAGTCTAAATGGACCTTGAAGAAAAAATGCCAGGACAGTAGGATGGGTGGGTAGTTGTTTGGGAAAAAAATTTCTGCTGATTTAATATCCATCAAGTTTGTGGTAGCTGATCAAAGAAATTAAAAAGATGTGTCAGGTACCAGGCATCTAGCCTACTCCAAAGATTATTTTCTGAGATTCTTGACACCTTCAAGAAGATGCCATCCCCATGTGGAGCCACTGTTAGCCACCTATAAATTTTTGGCATAGCAAACAATTAGCTAAGTGTGTTTCTAAGTCTTCAAGAGAAACATTTCCCCTGAAAATCTATCATTCTTGAAGCCTTCATGTACCTTATGTCCTTGGAAGAAATCTTCACTATTGTGTCCATTGAAAACTCCTGTTGTTTATGAAAGGAACTGTTTTCCAAGGCCTCTAAAACTACCCATTTTGAATCATTTCCCTTCATTTTCATAAAGCCTCCTTTCCCTCTTTAAAACCTCCATTCCCCTCTGAAAAGCCTCCAAATTCATTTTAAGCCTCTAAAAATCCCTTTATAGGTTTAAATCACCCTTTTTCCCCTTTACCGAAAGCCAAGAAATACCTTAAAAATCCCCGTTTTTGGCCTAAAAACCCCTTTTTTCCACTAAGGCTTTAAGCCCCTTTCGGCCTTAGCCCTAGCCCCTTTTCCGCACAGGACCAGAGCCATAGCGCCAATCGCAAATCGCCATCGGAGATTTCAGTTAACATGTTCCCTTTTCCATTTTTCCCCAATGCCAATCCTGCGATTAGAGCCTGAACGTTGAATCCACAAGAACTGACGGCCAGATCTAAATCGCGCTCCCTCATAGCCCTCATCACTAAATTGCAATCGAAGCTTTGCTTTTCCTACTTTCCTTTGTTTCTTCCATTTTTCTGATGCGATGAACCTTTTCTCTATCGACCTTCACTTCAATCTCCACCGTCGATCTTTTAGATCCAACGGTTAATGCTCAAGCGCATCATGCACATCCATCATATTACCCCTCCGCCTATGTGACTCCTGAACAAATCTAGACCGTTGATCATCCGCAGATCCAATGACCTACGCTCCATTGCACAATCGGTAATCACAACTTATATTTTCCATGTCCCTTGCCTCCTTCGATGTCGATCCTGCGATTAGATCCTGATCATTGAATCCACATGAACCAACGGCCAGGATCACGTCACACTCCACCCATAATCCTCCATCTTCACCCCGTCGATTTAATTTCCACTGTCAATCTTCTTCCAGATCGGACGGCCAACGCTTAATCACACATCGCAAATCCAAAAGTCTTCCCTTTTCATTCCTCCGATGGTCCGACATTGTGATTGGATCCTGACCGTTGAATCCACAAGAACCAACGGCCACGATCTAATCGCGCTCCACCTTTGCCTTACCCCTTTTCACTATTCTGCGATCTGCAGATTAGATCTTCATTGTCCATTTCTGCAGATATGATGGTCCTAATTCCATCCCACACGCCTTTTTAACCCCACAACTTTCAACCTATCGCGCTCCTTCCGCACCGTCAGATCTGAGGTCCTAGATCCAACAGTCACCATTACATATCGCGTAACTTTGTGCCCGAAGTTTAATGTTTTAAAATTATGCGATAAAATTGGTTTTGTGATTCCACGTGTCGATCCCCGATAGGATCGTGTTCCAAAAGTGAAAACCACCTACCCACTATTTGATTGCGCGAAAAGATTCTTGTTTTTCACTTTATCGCCTACCCTCCACAATCTCAGCTTTTAATCCTAATCGTCGATTGTTTTAATCTAACAGCCCATGTTGTATCACATTCCCATCCATTTTCGTTCATCAGACCTTCCAAAATACTTCATCGAAAGATCTCCACCATTGATCTCTTCCAATGATCCGATGGTCCACGTTCAATATTCCTCTGCCCTCCCAATCCCACCATCAAATACGCCCCCATGGTCTTTCATTTTCGCCTTTTTCCTTTGTATTCACCCGAGTCATAATATTTTATGTTTTAACACTAAAAGTCTTTTTTCACGCTGATTCATATTTAAACCCCGGTTTCATGGTGTTGCGCCATGTAACCTTCTCCACTGCACATATTCCTCTGCAAATCGCTCCTCTGCCTCTGCTAAAGACATTCTGAAGCAGTTTAAAGCCCCGCGTAGGATTTCATAATAGGTTTTCATGTTTTGCAGGTTTAAGAGCATGATTTATTGAAGATCAGGGTCACTAACCCTCAAGTTAACCCTCTGATGCCTTTGCAGCCTGTGTATTCATGAAACTGTTCGGTAGAAGTTCAAAGTGTATCAGAGAAAGATTAAAGGATTAAAAAGCCTAACATTGAAGATTAAGATGCTTAATCCACAATCAGCATAGTTGAATACCAATCATTGGTCGCAGCAGCGCAGGAGATACATCAGCGGGACATTCCATTCACTGAAGAAAGAGCCAAAGTACTACTACCCATTCTCTATTTCCTCATCAAGCTCCAGAGAAGTTATCATTCTGACCAAGAAGTCCCAAAAACTATCAGTGCATTCATTTTGAAGTATGGAAGACCTATAAGACCTTCTATCACCTTACTTGTCATAGAAGATGAAACAGAGTACTACAGTCAGAGAGTATTGCAAGAGACATACCTGAAGATATGGTCAACCTGAAAAAGGCTTCCAGACCAGAATAAAGGGTACAAACAAGTTAATGAAAAGCCATTATGCAGAGTGTGAATTCAAATTCTTCCTCCCCTCTGTCTTAATGGATCATTCAAATCCACGTCTACTACTCTACCTCCTCATGCACCTATAAGTATTCACTGAAAAGTTGTTGGTTGGTTGTTGGGATTCTATTAGTTGTTAGAACTGTTATTGAGGGGAAGTAGTTGAGTAGTTTGATTATAGTAGGCTGGGAAGAGAATTCTAGATTGTAAAAGAGCCACTGGACTCAAAGTATGTGACTAGTTTTTCAGATCAATTAATCGAGCAGATTCACAGGATCCTGGTCTATATTATTGGTGATGTTTTCCTTACTGCAATTGTTTTCCTTTCATGTTTATCATACTGTCCATTATTCTCAGATAAAGAATAGCAAGCATAGATTAGGACATACTGCTGGAAGTACCCTAAGTCTCACTGTAATCTTTATCTATATGTTTTTTGCTATTTGTGTATCTAAGAGAAAATTCATGATAATTTAACCAGTATAGAAGTTGATTGGTCCATGCTTACTGATGTATGAATTTGGGGTTTGTTCCTTTAGACGTTCTTATTTGGTTTCAGCTGAAAGAATTGGGAAACTGGGAGATTAGATCTAGCCCTATCTCACTAGGGTCCTTTTCCAATAGTTAGCCTTTATAAGATCCCTTCGAGTTAGTGTCAAAAGCATTGAAGGTTAAAAGTCCTTCTCTGATCTTAGGCCTTACTCTACATTCGATCTTTAACGTGTTCTAATTTCTGAAAGTGGTTATGAGGACTGCTGGATTGTCTTCCTTTAGAGTATGCTGAAAGAAGGTCTGGATTTAAATGACATCTAACCTAATCTTAAGCTACCCTTTGTGTATTTTATGAGAGTTTCCTTTGAAGTATGTCAAAAGTAGGCCTGGATTTAAATGACATCTAACCTAATCTTACGCTGCTCTTTGGTTTCTTTCTTTCACCCATTCTTAATGTTCCATTCCATCATCTATCTAAAAATATCCATTGGTATAGATGACTTTCCCTATGGAAACTCTTGGATAGTTGTTATGCAAGTAATCCCCTTTCATGACTCCATAGACCAATGGATTGACACTTCATTTGACCTATCTTCCCATGCCGAAACATCCTTCTATTTAGTTCCTTCTTTACTTCCATAACCTTCTCAGTTAATGATCTCCAGCCAAACAAACAAAATAAAAAACCCTTGTGCTTCATACCTAGCCTAATACCTCATTTTCAGCCTTAAAGATATATCGTTATTTACATTCATGGAGAGATCCCTCTCTGGATCCAGGAGGGCTAGATCCTAGGATCCCAAAGTGGTTTGATGTTGTCTTGTCCTTTGGTCTTGCCAATCTGGCCAAAACATAGGAACCACAACAGGAGGAAGGTCCCAGAATAGAAACAAGAATAAGGTTTCGAGTGGGTGATCTAAATCTATAGGGAGATCTAAATCTCCTAGAAAGTTTATAAAGGTGTGCTGGAAATGCGGAAAGGAAGGGCACTACAAAAAGGACTGCAAATCTAAAGCTCCTAAGAAAGGAAAGGGATCTGATGATGCTCCTTCCATAGAGGCAAAAACCACCTCGGATCAAGGTGGGGATGTGCATTTGGCTTTGTATTCAAATACACATGTAGATCATGAGTCATGGTTGATTGACTTGGGTGAATCCTTTCACTTCACTCCCCACAGGGAGTGGTTCTACGAGTATGAGAAATATGATGGCAGTGATGTATTCTTAGGTGATGATAGGAAGGCCAGAATCATCGGACATGAAAAATTCAAGCTGAAGCTGCAAGGTGGAAGGATTAGAACACTTCCTGGTGTTCTGTACATTCCTACATTGGCCAGAAATATGATTTCTATAAGCAAGATGGATGATGTAGGTGTAAAAACAGTGTTCGAGAAAGATACACGTAAGATGGTTCGGGGAGCACTAGTATTAATGCAGGGAGTTTGGATTGGAACTCTGTACAAGCTTTATGACAACACTGTTATTGATGGGTGCAACAGTTTTGTGGTTCCCGAAAGTGCAGCGGAAAGCCTAGCGGTATCTACAGAAAAGGCCATGCTATGGCATCAAAGGCTTGGACATATTGGAGAGAAGGACCTTCAGATACTGCATGGAAATAGTATGGTAGAAGGTATGTCTAATATCTCTCTGGATTTAAATTTATGTGAACATTGTGTATATGGTAAGCAGAATCCGGTGAGTTTTCCTTCTGGTGCTAAGAGGGAAAACAAGGTATTAGAGCTTGTGCACAGTGATGTGTTTGGACCTCTGTCGGTTCCATCACTAGGTAAGTCTATGTATTATGTTTCATTCATAGATGACTTCTCAAGGATTACATGGATATATTTATTGAGGAAGAAATCTGAAGTCTTTGACATATTTAAAGAATTTAAGGCTCTGGTGGGAAACCAGACAAAGAAGAAGATAAAGGTGTTGAGGATAGATAATGGTGGGGAGTTCTGCAACAAGGAATTTGAAGATTTCTGTAGGAAGTGTGGTATAGCATGATAGAATACTACTCCATACACACCTCAGAAAAATGGAGTTGCAGAAATAATGAACAGAACGTTGATGGAAAAGGCAAGAAGCATGCTTAGTGGTACCCAGTTAGGACAAGAATTCTAAGCAAAGGCAATGGAGACTGCATGTTACTTGGTTAACAGATAACCTTCATTAGCGTTGGAGGATAAGACTCCACATGAGGCATGGACTGGTAAGAAACCCTCTCTTTCACATCTGAGGGCATTTGGATGTGATGCATATGTACATGTTTCGAAGGAGAAAAGGACCAAGTTGGATAATAAATCTGAAAGGTGCATCTTTATTGGGTATAAGGATGGTTTAAAGGGTTACAAGCTTTAGAATCTGGAAACAAGGAAGGTTGTGTACAATCGAGATTAGGTTTTTAGAGAGGTGAAAGATGTTAAACATGAATTCCTACCAAAGGAACCTGAGAAGATATAGTTTGAGCTAAAGGAGGATGAATCAGACTCTATAACAGAAGAAGGCTCAGAAGAGGAAGAGCCACAAACTCTAGCTGTGAGAAGATCAGTTCGGGAAAGAAGAGAACCAGAAAGGTATAGTCCATTTGCTTTTTGTTCAAATTTTTCTTTAGCTATAACTGATGATGATCCCAGAACCATCAAGGAGGCAGTAGATTCAAAGGATAGAAAACTCTAGAAGGAGGCCATGGTTGATGAAATGGAAACCTTGCATAAAAATGAGGCATGGGATCTGGTGGAGTTCCCGGCTGGAAGGAAGCACATCGGGAGCAAATGGGTGTTTAAGAAGAAGATGAATGTAGAAGGCAAGGTGGAGAAATACAAAGCTTGGTTGGTAGCAAAAGGTTATTCCCAGGTGCCAGGAATTGATTTTGGTGATATTTTTTCTCCTGTTGCGAAAGTTACTTGTATTAGATTATTTTTATCTGTTGCTGATGCATTTGATTTTGAGGTAGAACAGATGGGTGTGAAGACAATATTTCTTCATGGGGATCTAGAAGAGGAGATATACATGAAAAAACCTTAAGGATTTATGGTGAATTGGAAGAAAGCACTGGTATGCAGGTTAAAGAAGTCTCTGTATGGGTTAAAACAATCACCAAGGATGTGGTATCAGAAATTTGATACCTATATACGGGGACTTGGCTTCACTAGAAGAAAGGAGGATCACTATGTTTATTTTAAATTAATTGGTGACTGTGTTATTTATTTGTTCTTGTATGTGGATGATATGTTCTTGATTGGAAATGATAAAGAAATTATCCAAGATTTGAAGACCCAACTATTCTCCAAATTCGACATGAAGGATTTTGGTGTTGTAAACTATATTTTGGGCATGGAAATTAAGGGATATCGGGCAAAGATGAAGCTCTGGTTAAACCAGAGGAATTATTTCGTGACTATATTGTAGAGGTTCAATATGTAGGATAGTAAATCGGTGAATGTTCTGATTCTTGTAGGTGTAAAGTTGTCTGTTGAACAGTGTCCCAAGACACAAGAAGAAGAGGAGGATATGTCCCATATTCAATATGTAATTGAAGTGGTTATCCTGATGTATGCAATGTTCTGTACTAGACCAGACATTACACATGCAGTGGGAGTATTGAGTAGGCTTACGTCAAACCTAGGGAAGGAGCATTGGACATCAGTGAAGCGGGTTTTTAGATATTTGCGTGGCACTAGTGATTATGGCTTGTGCTACAAGGGAAGACCAGGATTGGAAAGAGTGTTGGACATTCATGGTTTTTTTTATGTAGATTGGGCTGTAGTTTTGGACCAAATAAGATCTACAAGTGGGTATGTGTTTAGCCTATTTGGAGGTGCAGTCATTTGGATGAGTAAAATACAGTCTGTAGTGGCTCTTTCAACTACAGAGGCATAGTACATGGCAACCACTCATGCAAGCAAGGAAGCAATTTGGTTGCAGAGATTGTGTTCAAGTATGGGGTTGGTGTGGAAAGCTATAAGGATAGACTGTGATAGCCAATGTGAAGTTTTCTTAGCTAAGAACCCTACTTATCATTCAAAGACAAAGCACATTGATGTTCAATATCACTTTGTGAGAGATATGATTGATGCTAAAAGTGTGTTGTTGGTAAACATGGACACTCTAAAGAATGTTGCAGATGCATTGACTAATTCTGTGAGCACTCAAAAGTTCTCTTGGTGTAGAGAAACAATGGGTGTTGTAGAGCTGGGCTAATGACTAAGCTCCCTTGTGGCCCCTTGCAGAAAGAAAACAACAAGTGGGAGAATGTTGGGTATGTGCTATATTCTTTCCACGACTAGTCACGCATGGGGGGGGGGGGGGGTTACAGGGGGGATGATAGCACCCTTTGTACGTTGCGTCGAGCGTAGGAGGGGGGCCACAGGGGGGCGACAACCCCCCTATTCGGGGTCCAGGGCAGCACCCTGGGAAAAAATTTTGGATCCTATTTTTCAGTGGTTGGACCTTCCCATGGTTTTTTGCATGGGTTTGCACATGGTTTTGGGGCATGATGGTTTTCATCCCCTCGTATTTTGTAGATCTGATCAAGGGAACTATAGTTATGTTCTAATCCAGGGTTAGTGGATTGGGGCTTATGTATGCTTAGGCATGTATATATATGTGTTGTAACACTAAAAGGAATATAATAAAAAATCAAGTTGGTCATCCCTATTTGGGATCCAGGGGAAAATAATTGTGTATATCTGTTTTATGTTTTATGCTCTCGCTATTGCTTATTTTTTGTTTTTAAGATTCGTTTGCAGATAATTTCTATATATGGTTAAAACCTACAACATTTTCGCTATAATTTTTTTTCTAAAAAGGTTCAGAAGCTGAAATTTTTACAGAGTGAATCCAAAATCCTGAGGAATGTAGTGGAAAATTTTCAGATCTTGGTTCGTAATATTTTCGGAGATATGATCTGTGCAAGTTAGGGATTTTTGCAGGCTCCTGAATTTAACATAAAAAGGTCATCATGGAATTTTCCCTATAATTTGTTTTCTAGGAGGATTCAGAAGCTAAAATTTTCACAGATCGAAGCTAAAATCCTGAGGAACGTCTTGGAAAAATTTCAAAGCTTGAGTCACAATATTTTTCAGAGATAGGGTCTTTGGAAGTTATGGAATTTTTAGGCTCCCAAATGTCATCTCAAAGAGGTGACAGTGGGAAAATCGTCATAACTATCTCTCTAAGCATTGGATTGGAATTCTGTAAAAAGTGACCACAAGTACACGGATTTTAGTTTCTTCTTTATCAATTTCATAGCCGAAAGAGGAAACAGTGACACGTGGAAAGTCTTACAAGTTCGCTCTACTGAACTAGGCCATAATTAGGTCATCGTAGGAGATTGGGCATAACTTTGTCTTAAAGAATCCAAATCAAGTCAGACATGTGGCATTCAAAAGAATATTTAGAGGGCTACTTTAGGGCTGAATTTTAGATATTGAAGATCTGAAATCATAGAGATAATTTAGTTTCAATATCAAGTGCCTCAAAATCAAGAAAAAGGTGTGTATTTTTTTTTTCAAATTGCATAAGTCTTGCTTGAAAAGTAAGATTTAAGTGATTCCAAAGGCCTATTGAGCATAGATATCAGTACTGGGTTCTAAAATTCCTCCTAAAAATAATTCAACATCCATTAATCCCTCAGAGTACTCTACTATGACTCATGAAGATGAAGAATTGCAACATGATCTATCAAAATTACAAGAGAGAGTGCACCAAATTTTCGCAAAGAGAAACAAAAAATGAAATGGAAGTTTTGAAGAAAGGCATGGAAGCGAAGATGGATGGTTTGAAGAATAATATGGATGATTTGAAGAAAGGTGTGGAAGTTAAGATGGATGGCATGGAAACTGGCATGGAAGCTAAGATGGATGACATGGAAGAAAAAATGAAAGACATGGAAAACATGAAGAATGATCGAAAAGCAAACACGGAAGGTTTGACAAAGTTGATACAAGAAGTGTTTCCTAATGGCAAAAATATAGTAGAGGAAACTCATGATGAGAACAAAATAAATTTTAATCGTGATTTCATAAACTCTAATGTTGGATGGAAGAACCACCATATTCCAAAGATGGATATGAGGAAGTTTGATGGCAAGGATCCCGTAACATGGATACTAAAAATGGAGCAATATTTTGATCTCAATAATGTGAAAAACACACAAAAGGTACACGTTGCAACTTTACATTTAGAACAAAATACATTTGTATGGTATCAATGGCTTTTATCTCGTAAAAAAATTGTCACTTGGTCAATTTTTATGGAGGAAATGATAGCACATTATGAGGATACAAATAGCAACACCTTCTTTAGCCAATTCATAAATCTCAAACAAAAGGGTTCAGTGGGGGAGCACATTGAGGACTTCTAAAAATCGAATATAAGGGTAGCTGATATTCTAGAGGAACACAGGAATGATGTCTTCATAGGGACTTTAAAGGATAATGCCCAACATGAAGTTCGCATTTGGGAACCTGATTCAGTGGAGAAGGCATTCAGGTTGGCAAGAAAAATTGAATGTAAAATTATGGCGATAAGGAAGCCTACCACTCACATCGATAAGGATGGAAGTGTTGCTACTACTAGACTTCCACAACCTACAACGTAGACACCAAAACAATTGGAAGAAAAAATAGCAAAAATGCTTTGCTACAGTTGTGATAGCAAATACACTAAAGTTCATAAGTGTGCCGAGAAGAAATTATTTTACATAGATTGTGAAGAGGAAGAAGAAAATGAATAAGAAACTCCAAAAGAAGAGAATATACACCAGGAACCAACCCTAGAAGAAAAAGAAATGAGTCTGACCATATCGTGTAATGCATTGGTAGGAATTACCACTCCTCAAACTCTCAAGATAGAAGGACATATCAAGAAGAAAAAGGTAATAGTGTTGATTGATTCGGGTAGTACCCATAATTTTATTCATTGTAAGGTAGACAAGGAACTGAATTTTTTCCTATACCCAGCACTAGAATGTCAAGTGATGGTTGCAAATGGAGGAACTATAAATTGCTCTGGAAAATGCCATAATATCAAGCAAGCCATGGGGGAATATGTATTTAATATTCCAATCCTTTCCATTCCAATGGGAGGTGATGGTGTTGTACTACGAGTACAATGGTTACAGTCTTTGGGGACGATAGCTTTTAATTTTCAAGAACTTTTCTTGAAATTTTTTTTAGAAGGAAAAGAAATTGAATTACAGGGTATTGCAGGGAAGCCAGGAAATATAATAAGCTCTAATTTCATGAAAAATATTTTGAAGAAAAAAAACGAGTCGTAATTGCACAATTATGCTCACTAGAAGTTGCAACTTCAAAATCATCTATTTCTCTAGATCTCCAAAATGTCTTGGACAATCATTCCAAGGTTTTTGAAAATCCCAAAAGACTCCCACCTATTCGTGATCATGATCATGATATTCATTTGATTCCAGGAATTGTTCCTCCAAACATCAGGCCTTACAAATATCCTTGTGTCCAAAAGAGCGAAATTGAACGTATGATTGCAGAATGTTAGAGGCCGGTATAATTCAAACTAGTCAAAGTTCTTTCTCTGCTCTGGTAGTATTGGTGCACAAGAAGGATGGATTATAGTGCATGTGTCTAGATTATAGGGAGCTCAATAAGCTCACTATTAAAGATAAATTTCCCATTCCCATGATTGATGAATTATTGGATGAATTACATGGAGCAATTTATTTTACTAAGTTGGATCTTCGTTCAAGATATCATCAAACTAGAATGAAGACTGAATATATTTCGAAAACAAAATTTCGAACTCACGAGGGTCATTATGAATTTTTGGTCATGCCTTTTGGCCTTACCAATGCACCTTCTACATTTCAAGGGTTGATGATTTCCATTTTCAAACCCTTCCTTAGAAAATTTGTGGTAGTATTTTTTGATGATATATTAATCAACAACGGGTCTTGGAAGGATCATGTTCAACATGTTGGCAGGGTGCTCAAACTATTGGAGGAGAAAATATTATATGCAAAAACATCGAAATGTTTCTTTGGAGTAGAAGAGGTGGAATATCTGGGTCATATTGTATCTCACGAGGGTGCTAAAGTAGACCCTAACAAAATTAAATCCATTAAGGAATGGAAATTCCCCACAACCATAAGTAGTTGCATTGGTTTCTCGGGTTAACGGGTTATTATCGCAAGTTTTTTAAGAATTATGGGAGAATAACAGCACCTCTAATAACATTATTGAAGAAAGATGCATTTTCATGGACTCCTGAAGCAACTAAGGCCTTTGAACATCTTAAAGAGGCAATGTGCCTAGCACTAGTATTAGCTATGCCAGACTTCACAAAAACCTTTATTGTGGAATGTGATGCCTCAGGAAATGGAATTGGTGCTATTTTAATGCAAGAAGGAAGACCCATTGCTTTTGAAAATCGTCCAATCAAAGGAAATTATGTTAATTCAGATTGTCATTGATGTCAATGTGACTTTGACTGAGATGAAGGTTGCACTATGGCGTATCGTTGCACGAGTATATGATGACATGAGATGATACATTCATTTTTGGATACTATTATGACGTGGATGTCATACATGATCCTATGATGATGAAGAAGCCAATGAATAGAGGATTCAATCATTCAAGAAGCCATTCTGTCCCAAATATTTTTTGCACTAAATTTTAAGGTCAGCCTCATTAAAAAATAAGTTTCACTACCATAGAGGCAGCTTCTAAATTTGACTCTTGTACCATCTTTTAGGGCATATTTTTTCCTTTCTAATGAGTCCTTACACGCCCCAAAAATCCATATAGTTTGTGATATATTGATTTTTTTAACTTACGGAAATTAACACTATCATTGAGCCGACCTACACTTTAGCATGCAAGTCGGCCTCTTAGTCAAGGGACGTGTCCCTTCATGTTTAGTCGAAAATCACTATAAATATACAACTGAATCTTCATTTTCAAATAAAAAAAATTGGTGTAGATCAATTTCATAAGTATAAAATAGCAAGGTAAGTTCGTAGCTCGTGAACTAAGGAGGCCGAAGAGGTAATATTTTAGGGGTTAAATCTTAACTGTCTTGATACCTCGGACCCTTGTGTAGAAGACTCAAAACAGTGCCTCAGACCAAGTGATATGTAGCTTGGCTTACAGTCTCTTGAAGATAAAATTATATTTTAAGGGTTCAAAATTAGTAACAGCATTCACCTTAGACTTATGACTATGTTAAGGGTTCAGTTTTGGACAAGTGTCATCATCATCAGCCCCTCGAGTCTGTGACACCTACCTCAGATTACCTTTAAGCATTAGCCTGTAACTTCAAATTGAGTTGTGTTATCTCGGACTATGTCTTTTTGTTGAACTACAAGTGTTATTCCTATTCGAAGGGTGGATCATTCATATTGTGGATTGTTGTGGTGGATTATTGGTGAAATGTGACATTTGGACAGTGTCAATACTTTATCATGATGAACTAGTTAAACACTCACCTTTGTATACGGTCTATTCATTACAGTGTTCAGTCTGTTCAGCTAGGACAATTGAGTAATCAATTGCATTTTTTGGTATAGCTGTAGTGAAACCCCTTGAGGATTTGAGCAGGGATATTTTCCTCTTGGGCAGTGAAGACAACAATACTGATGGATTAATTGAAGGTCAGTGATGAAGACAAGTGGACAGCGAAGTCAGTGAAGAATTTTGGAAGAAATAATACAGTGATGAATATGTCAAGAACATTCAAGTAAGCACTATTCACATTCTCTATTAAACCAAGCAAAGAAGGATTGGTTTCCTTGGAGTAGGAGCTCCTAAACACAAGGTTGTTGCCTTGAGAAGATAGGGTCAAATCCCTAGAGGTCGAAGCCTCATCAAAGTCCAAGTTGTTGCTTGGAAATAGGTTGGTGCTTGTTAAAAGGGTTGGTGCCCTCACTCATCTATTGTATACTATTATTAGAAAGGGGATTGAAATTCTTATTAATCCTTAATATTATCATTATACATCTCTCTGTCTTTAATTGTGAAGAATCTAACTGACAATAATTAACAATTGAAAAGAAATATTGATTCACCCCCCTCTCAGTTGTTCCAACAATTGGTATCAGAGTTAGCTTCTTCATTATCATCCTAACAGCTGGAAGAAGGATTCTTAGGCACAATGAAGAGCATGGAAGCAAAAGGGAAACTGCCTATCTTTGATGGAACAAATTTTAGTTTTTGGGGAAAAAGGATGTCCTACTATCAAATGTCTCTTGGTCTTGAAGTATGGCACTCTATTTTGGATGGGTACAAAGCTCCCGCCAATCTTCCAACTGATCAAGATAAAAGAAGAGCCTACATTGCTAATGCCAAAGATTTAAATTCCATCACTAGTGGAATTACCATTTCCGAATTTATGAAAGTCATGGATTGTGACTCAACTAAAGAAGTATGGGAAAAGTTGGTTTCTCTATATGATGGGGACTCCAAAGTTAAGAAGGAAAAGCTTCAAACCTATAGAAGACAATTCGAGAGTCTGGAAATGGATGATGAAGAATATATTGCATCATAATTCCTCTGAGTAGTTGAAGTGGTTAACTCTCTTATATGACTAGGAGAAAATATTGAAGAAAGCACCATTGTTCAAAAAATCCTGAGATCGCTTCCTGACAAATTTGACTCCAAAGTAAGTGCCATATAAGAAATGAAGGACCTAGATACTCTCAAGATGGATGAACTTCATGTAATTCTTATTGCCTATGATATGAGGAAAGGGAGCCCAAATTTCAAAGAAACAGCTTTCAAAGCCTCAAGATCTACAAAAGAAGGAAAATCATGGAATTGCAACAACAATGAATCTGATACTGAAAACAAGTTAACTCAATTCGTATGAAAACTAAAAAGGGGATCTAAGATAAAAGGTAAGTACCCTCTTATTTGTTTCAATTGTGGAAGAATAGGTCATTATGCTGCAAAATGTCCTCATAAACATGATAGTGATGATGAAAAGAACTCTAAAAGAATGATGTACAAAAAGAAATGATTTACCAAGAAGAACCTCTTCTCCAAACAAGATGAGTCTGATGAAAATGAATTTGTAGTCATAAAAACGAAATCTACTAGAAATGTACGTCATTACAAAGAAATTGATGATGAATCAAATGAGGAAAGTGATTATGTCGGAAGCAAAGAAACGTTATTCATGGCATTTACAAATGATGATGACTCAGAACTAGAAGATGAAAGAAATATGAATATTTTGCTAATGAGTGCCATTGAAGAAAATGAGAATCTACAAAAGAAGATAATTTCTTTCAAAATAGAAAGAGAGGAAGAAAAAATAAGGGAAGACTTCTTGAATATTAAGCTAAAAGAGAAGGATGATATCTGTGAAAAACGTGAAGCTGAAATAATATCTCTAAGAAAGGAATTAGAGCAAGTTAAAAGGAGTTGGAAAAGCTCTCTAGCTCTTGAGAACATTCTTAATACTCAAAAACCTCAACATGAAAAGTCTGGAATTGGTTTCAAAGGAGAATCATCAAGTACAAATAATAGTGCCAAAAGTTATGTTGATGTACTCTCTTGCCATCCAAAAGAAGAAAAGTCATCTCGTCAAGAACAAAGTCCCATCTCAAAACCAAGAATTGAAGAAAGAGCAACTCCAAGGAAGAATTTTGGTTCAAGTTGTGGATACTACAACAGGTATCAAACTATTTTTCTTGGGCATTGTTACAATTGTAAAAACTTTGGGCTTCAGGTTAAGCATTGCAAGGCTCATAAGAATGAAGCACCAAGATTGAATGATCAAACAAACCAACTATGTGGTCCTAAAGAGTAAGGACAAATCAAAACTTACAATTCCTTTGATCCTTTGGCTAATTTTGATCCGTTTTTCGCATTATGTGATAATTATGATCATAATGAACAAAATTTCCCCCTCAAAAGGGAGAAAGCTAAAAACGTAAATCTCAAAACTGATAAATGTGACCTAGCTCTATGTGCTCATAGTGAAGAAAATCATTGGTTCGTGGATAGTGGATGCTCAAGACATATGACAGGTGACCAAAAGAATTTTATCTCATTGAACAAGAAAAACAGAAATGTATCCTTTGGAAGTGGATCCGCTAAAATCACTGGAAAAGTAATTGATACCCTTGTCAATGAACTGAGAAAGGCTCAAAATACCTAGATGGTAGAAGGGCTTAAACACAATCTCTTAAGTGTTAGCCAGATTTGTGACCAAGGACATAATTTTGTCTTTAGTACAAAAAATTGTGAAATAAGAGACTCATCCTCGGGAGAACTTGTGGCGAAAGGAGTAAGAACACCAGATAATGTTTATATTCTCAGTAGAATCGAAGAAGATAAATGTTAATTAAGTCAAACAGATGAAAGTTGGTTATGGCACAAGAAATTGGGGCATACAAGTTTTGATAACCTAGTCAACATCAACCAAATTAATGCAGTAAGGGATATTCCAAAAATGTGCAAACCAAATCAAGTTGTATGTGGCCCATGCCAACATGGAAAGCAAACTAGAACTAGCCACAAAACTAAGGAGTTCTCAACAATAAAACCTTTGGAAATCATTCATGCAGATTTGTGTGGGCCAACTATAACTCCAGCTCTTCAAGGTGAAAGGTAATTTTCTCTATTTGTTGATGACTATACTAGAATGATGTGGATATATTTCATAAAATATAAATCCGAAGCATTTGAATGTTTTAAGAATCTTAAGGCTCTCATTGAGAATGAGAAATTTTCTACGATTAAATGTCTTAGAATGAATAGAGGAGGATAATTCACCTCAAAATAATTTGATGAATTCTGTAAAGAGAATGGAATCGAAAGAGAACTCTCTACTGCTAGGACACCCTAGCAAAATGGAGTAGTTGAAATAAGGAATCGAAACATTCAAGAAATGGCAAGGACAATGCTACTAGCAACTGATATGCAACCAAAATTTTGGAGAGAAGCACTTGGCACTGCAGTTTATACCTTAAATCGAACTCAACTAAGACCAAATAATGAAAATACTACTTATGAATTATGGAAAGGAATACCTACTTCAGTAAAATATTTCAAGGTTTTTGGAAGAAAATGTTTCATAAAAATAAATGATGACTCACCAGGTAAATTTGATTCTAGAGTTGACGAAGGAATATTTCTTGGATACTCCACTAGGAGGAAAGCTTACAAATGTTGAAACAATCATCTACGAAGAACAGTGGAAAGCATTGATGTGAAGATTGATGAAGACCTTCCAGAAAAATAATTGAAGATCATGAAGTTGAGCCTTTCTTTGAACAAAGTGAAGATGAAGAACCTGAAAAAGAAGAGGAGAATGAAGAACCTCAAAGTGAACCTCAAAATGAATCTTCACAAACTCCCTCCAAGATCAAGTTTGCTCAAAGATATCATTTAGAAGAACAGGTCATTGGACATATAGATGAAGGATTCCAAACTCGAAGAAGGATGATAAGCACCCCAAGAAAAGATGATGTGGCTCTATTATCTTTAATAGAACCTGAAAAATTTTCTCAAGCAAGCAAAGATCCTTATTGGATAAAGGCTATTGAAGAAGAAATGTCTCAAATTGAAAAAAATGAGACTTGGGAACTAGTACCTTGCCCAAAAGATAAAAATATAATTGGAACAAAATGGGTATTCAAAAACAAGATGAATGAAGATGGACAAATCATCATAAATAAAGCCAGACTTGTTTGCAAAGGATACTCGCAAATCGAAGGAATTGACTTCTAAGAAACCTTTGCAATAGTAGCTTGAATGGAAGCCATAAGAATGTTTTTAGCATTTACTTGCTCAAAAGGATTCAAGGTTTATCAAATGGATGTAAAATCGGCATTCCTGAATGGAGATCTCAAGGAAGACATTTACATGGAGCAACCAGAAGGATTTGATCTTGCTGATGGAAAATAATTTGTATGAAAACTAAAAAAGGCCTTGTATGGATTAAAACAATCCCCTAGAGCATGGTATGAAAAGTTGGATCACTATTTCAAACAAGAGGGTTTCAAAAAGGGAGTGGCAGGTAGCAATCTCTACATGAAGATGGACAAGGAAAAACTTCTGATCACTCTTATTTACGTTGATGATATAATATTTGCTAGCAATAATGAAGAAATGAGCCATGAATTTCCTCTAAATATGTCCAAAAAATTCAAGATGTCAATGATTGGTGAGTTTTCTTACTTTCTTGGGCTACAAATATCTCAAACCTCTGCAGGCATGTTATATTTCAAGAAAAATATATTAACAACACGCTCAAAAGATATGGGATGGAAGATTGTGCACCTATGAGCACACTAATGACCACAGATTTTAAATTAAGCAAAGATTATGATACCCCTTTCATAGATGCAACTCTTTACAGATCAATAATTAAAGCTCTCCTATACTTAACTGCTACAAGACGAGATATTATGCAAGCAATAGGAATGGTAGCAAGATTTCAGTCAAGTCCTAAACAATCCCATCTAGCAGCTGTGAAGATAATTCTCAGATATTTGAAAGGAACAATTGATTTTGGTCACTTGGTATCCTAACAGTTCAACTCTTATTATGACAACTTACTCTGATGCTGATTGGGCCAAAAGCGTGGATGATCGAAAAAGTACCAGTGGAAATGCATTCTTTATGGGAGATTGTCTTGTATCTTGGATCAGCAAAAAACAATCATCTATATCCCTTTCTACAACTAAAGCTGAATATATAGTTGCTGCTGATTGTTGTACACAAATTCTATGGATGAAGGAAGCCTTTAAGGATGTCAACATAGAAACTAAGCAACCGGTTACTATTTTTTGTGACAATACTAGCGTCATCAGTCTTTCAAAGAATTTGGTGATGCACTCAAGGACCAAACATATTCAAATAAAATACCACTTTATCTGTGAACAAGTTGCTAAACACAATATCAGGTTGGAATACATCAATACAAAAGAGAAAATTGCTAATATCTTTACAAAACCCCTTCCACGAGAAGCATTTGAGTATCTTCACCAAAAGATGGGAGTCATTGCTCTTGCATCACATTAAATCATGCAGCATGTCAAGAGTACATTATGTTAGGGGGAGTAGCTTGATAGGGGGAGTACTTGGGCACCTCTTTTGCCATTGATGACAAAGGGGGAGAGAATGTTGGAAGGGCAAGAATCTTGCCATCAATGACAAAGTGGGAGATTATTAATTCAGATTTTCATTGATGTCAATATCACTTTGACTGAGATGAAGGCTACACTATGGTGTATCGTTGCACAAGTATATGATGACATGTGATGATACATTCATTGTTGGATACTATTATGATGTAGATGTCATACATGATCCTATGATGATGAAGAATCCAATCAATAGAGGAGCCAATCATTGGAGAAGCCATTTTGTCCCAAATATTTTCTGCACTAAATTTCAAGGTCAGCCTCATTAAAAAATAATTTTGATTACCCTAGACGCAGCTTCTAAATTTGACTCTTGTACCATCTTTTAGGGCATAATTTTTCCTTTCTAATGAGTCCTTACATGCCCAAAAATCCATATAGTTTTTGAGATATTGATTTTTTTAACTTATGGAAATTAACCTTGTCATTGAGATGAACTACACTTTAGCATACAAGTTGGCCTCTCAGTCAAGGGACGTGTCCCTTCATGTTTAGTCAAAAATCACTATAAATATATGACTAAATATTCATTTTCAAATAAAAAAAATTCAGTATAGATAAATTTTAGAAGTATAAAATAGTAAGGTAAGTTCACAGCTCATGAACTAAGGAGGCCTAAGAGGTAATATTTTAGGGGTTAAATCTTAACTACCTTGACACCTCAGACCCTTGTGTAGAAGACTCAAAACAGTGCCTCAGACTAAGTGATCTGCAGCTCGGATTACAGTCTCTTGAAGATCAGATTATATTTTAAGGGTTCAGAATTAGTAACAGCATTCACCTCAGACTTCTGACTGTGTTAAGGGTTATGTTTTGGACAAGTTTCATCATCATCAGCCCCTCGAGTCTGTGACACCTACCTTGGAATACCTTTGAGCATTAGACTGCAACTTCGAATTGAGTTCTGTTATCTTGGATTGTGTCTTTTTTTTGAACTACAAGTGTTGTTCCTATACCGAGGGTGGCTCATTCATATTGCGGATTGCTGTGGTGGATTATTGGTGAACTGTGAAATTTTGATAGTGACAATAATTTAGCATGATGAACTAGTTCAACACTCACCTTTGTATACGGTCTATTCATTACAGTGTTCGGTCTGTTCAGCTAGGAAAGTTGAGCAATCAATTTCATTTTGTGGTATACCTGTAGTGAAACTCCTTGAGGATTCAAGCAGGGATATTTTCCTCTTGGGAAGTGAAGACAACAGTACTAATGGATTAATTGAAGGCCAGTGATGAATACAAGTGGAAAACGAAGTTAGTGAAAAATTTTGGAAGAAATAATACAGTGATGAATATGTTAAGAACATTCAAGTAAGCATTATTCACATTCTCTATTAAACCAAGCAAAGAAGTATTGGTGTCCTTGGAGAAGGAGCTCCTAAACACAAGGTTGGTGCCTTGAGAAGATAGGGTCAAAGCCCTAGAGGTCGGAGCCTCATCAAAGTCTAAGTTGGTGCTTGGCAACAGGTTGGTGCCCTCACTCATCTATTGTATACTATTATTTAAAAAAGGATTGAAATTCTTATTAATCCTTAATATTATCATTATACATCTCTCTGTATTTAATTGTGAAGAATCTAACTGGCAGTAATTAACATTTGAAAGAAATACTGATTCACCCCCCTCTCAGTGTTTCCAACAAAGTATTTACAAAATACTATTTATGAGAAGGAAATGTTGGCAATACTACATTCACTAAATAAATGGCGACCTTACCTAATGGGAAGACACTTCAAGGTAAAAAATGATCATGATAGTCTTAAACATTTTTTGGAACAAAGACTATCTTTAAAAGAGCAACAAAAATGGGTCACAAATATGTTGGGTTATGAATTTGAAATCATCTACAAAAAAGGGAAGCTAAATGTTGTTGCAGATGCACTCTCAAGAAAGGATGAAGAGGTGGAAACATTGCTTTGTGCCATTTCTATTATCCAACCAGATTGGATAACCGAAGCAAGGGATGAGTGGAAGAAGGACGAAGAAGTGTGGACACTCATTCAAAATTTGCAGCTAGATCCTAGTACATCTGATACATTTAGTTGGAAAAATGATTCCTTATGGTACAAAGATCGCTTATATATTTGCAAGAATTCCCAACTAAAGCAAAAGATTCTTTTGGAATTGCACACTTCTCCTTTAGGAGGACACTCAGGATTTTTAAAAACTTACCACAAGGTGAAGAAAGAATTTCTTTGGGATGGCCTTAAATTAGATATTCAAAGTTTTGTGGTGGAATGTTTAGTTTTCCAGCAAAAAAAAGTTGAGACAATTAAGATCCCAGGTCTTCTACAACCTTTATCCATTCCAAGTCAACGTTGGGAGGAGATTTCAATCGATTTTATCACAGTTTTACCTAAGTCCAAAGGAAAGAATGTCATCATGGTGGTAGTTGATAGACTTACCAAGTATGCACACTTTTGTGCATTATCTCATCCATATAAATCAAGTACAGTTGCTACAAAATTTTTGGAAACAATTCAAAAGCTACATAGAAACCCGAAGATTATTGTAAGTGACAAAGATCCCATTTTTACAGGAAATTTTTGGATGGAATTATTTTCTTGTTTGGGTACTCAACTAGCTCATAGCTCATCTTATCATCCTCAATATGATGGTAAAACTGAGATAGTGAATAAATTTTTGGAAGGATATCTTCATTGTTTTGTATATGATAAGCAAGCACAATGGGTCAAGTGGTTACCTCTCACTGAATGGTGGTATAACACTTCCTTCCATACTGCAGCAAAAGGACCCCATTTATGGAACTTTATGGATATCATCCACCATCCATCACATCTTCTTTAAGGGAAAATTCTAGGGTTCAAGCAATGGAAGATCACATCAAGAATCAACAAGAAGTTCTCCAACTCTTAAAGGATAACCTAAATTTGGCACAAAATTGAATGGAACAACAGGCAAATCAGCATCGCAGTGAAAGAAATTTTGATGTAGGAGACTAGGTATTTTTATGGCTATGACCATACAAACAAATGTCCCTCAAGCAAGCTAAGAATGATAATAAATTATCGCCAAAGTACTATGGTCATTACAAGGTGTTGTAAAATATTGGTACTATGGCATACAAATTGGAGCTTCCTACTTCTTCGTGAGTGCATCTATTTTTCCATGTTTCATGCTTAAAGAAGGTTATAGGGGACAAAATTCCAGTTCAAACAATATTGCTAGAACATGATGAGGAAGGAAAAACCATATTGGAACTTGAAGCAATCACGGAAACAAGAACATGAAATCAATCAATTTCAGAGTATCTCATCAAATGGAAGAACTTACCCACTGAAGATTATACATGGGAGGATGAGAATTTTATACAGAAGCACCTAGAGCTACTCAAGTGTTGAGGACAACACTTTTTTGAAGAAGAGGAGCATGTTAGGTCCCTATATTACTAGTATAGTCCCTTATTATTGCTAGTGTAACTCCCTTATTGTTATTGTTATAACCTTGTAACGCCCATATTGTTATTATTGTGCCCTTACATTATTATTGTTAGGTCGGCTAGGATTACATTATGGCCCCATGGACTCCTATATATAGAAAGGAGGTCTTGGTCATTTGAATCATGCAATAATTTTTCATTTATGTAATGTATTGGAGGTTTCCCCCTCAAAGTGGCTATTTCTAAGGCATTGATCTCTCTTTTCTTCTATTTTTGGAGCTGGTTGGCTGTGTGCATGGGTGGATCTGAAGGATTGTAAGGGCTTTTGAGAAATGTTGATGAAAAAATAACTGTTTGGATAAATCTAAGTACTAAATGAATCTGTTATCCATTTCTATGATATGTTTCTGCATATGATTTATGTTCATGTTTATGAGTTATATTATATGTGATTGGATCAGCAGCTTACCTATTGACATGAATGTCAATTGCATAGATATATTGATATAAGGATTGAATACCACATTGTTAAAATAGTTAAATGGATTGCAGACCTACTATCTGCGCATGTGCACAAGATTAAACCGTGATAATTAACCTAGGGTTTCTAGTTAGGGTTTCTGGTGCACAATCAGTCTATGAGTTAAAGCAGAAATTAAGGTGCCCACTTCATTTAATTCTCTCTCAGGGTGTGGAAACCTAGTTCTAGCACCCCCCCATACTACTTTGGGTGAGATTTTGGCCTGCGCAAATAGGTCACTGCCGAAAGGGCTAGTAGTAAGAGGCTTTTGTTGTTTATGCGCTAACTCCGAACTTGGCTTAGGAACCTTCAAGCCAACACTACTACATTTATGGAAACAATTCAAAAGAGACATGGAAACCCAAAGATTATTTTAAGCGATAGAGATCCCATTTTGACTGGAAATTTTTGGACGGAATTATTTTTTGTCTGGGTACTCAACTAGCTCATTGCTCATCTTATCATCCTGAATTCGATGGGAAAACTGAGATAGTGAACAATGTTTTGGAAGGATATCTTCATTTCTTTATATATAATAAACAAACACAGTTGGTCAATTAGTTACCTCTGGTTGAATAGTGGTATAACAACTCCTTTGAAATTGTAGCAAAAATGACCCCATTTATGGCACTTTATGGATATCATATTTAAGGGGAAATTCTAAGTTTCAAGCAGTGGAAGATCACATCGAGCATCAACAACAATTTCTCCAACTCTTACATGGTAACCTAAATTTAGCACAACATCAAATGAAACAACAGGCAGATCAACATTTCAGCAAGATAATTTTTGATGTAGGTGACTGGGTAATTTTACAACTACAACCATACAAACAAATGTCCCTTAAGCAAGCTAAGAAGGATAATAAATTATCTCCAAATTACTATGGTCCTTAAGAGGTGTTGCAAAATATTGGTACTATGGCATACAAATTGTAGCTTCCTACATCTTCCCAAGTGCACCCAATTTTCCATGTGTCATGCTTAAATAAGGTTATATGTGATGTTGTAGCCTAATTCGACTCAGCTAAAAGTCAAGAGAGGGTCTCAGCAATTCAAGGTTGCTGAGGAAAAAATTATTAAGATTTAAAAATAATTGGAACATGTTCAAATAAAAATAATCGCAAGCTCAACATATGTTGCTCAATGATTCACCTCTATTGGATGACTTAATTACATTGCAAGGCGAATATTTGGAGCAGTCATTCATGATTTGAATAAGGTGTTGGCATTTTGGGAAACCCAAATAGTTATTTTTGAGTAATGAATTGGGTATTAAAACAATCACTGCCAAATAATCCGATTTTTAAGATTTCTTATAAAAATCTCAGAATAGTAGAAGCAGGGGCTTTAATGAGTAGGTTGCCCAGGAAGCTAATGCTAAGATTTGTACGTTTGGGTCTTACCAGATATTCAGAATTTTTGAACTACAATTAAGTGCATGAAGTTTTGGGCAAAACGACGTGATGTCTATTCAAATGTAGCAGGTTTTCTATGGGTGTTAATTGGGCATTACTTATGGCTAGAATTTGTCAGCTCTACCCAAATGCATTGCCTAGCATGTTGGTTTGCTGCTTTTTCCGAGTGTATACGCAGGTGCACTGGCCAAACCCAATTGACTTCCGCGAGGAAATTGCCCAAAAATCCAAATATTTGTAAGATATTTCAACAATTCTTCAAATGTCTATTTTCCCAGAAACATCTTCTAAAATTGGATTTGACTTATTCTACAGAAATTCGATTTGTGTTTGACAATTTTGTTCATAGAAAAGATTGTGGATTCATAAAATGAATTTCAAATTCGAAGACTGCTGTAAATTTCGATCTTATCTTACACCATATGAGTCCAAACCACTTTCAGAAACAAATCCAGTGGAATATATAACTGCTCATCGAATTTATCTTGGTTTTCTCCTTGACTGTTTTAAGGTTTGGTCAAACATTGCAGGAACATGATGGAGTTCTCATTCGGAACAAGGAGTTGGAGACCTGGAGATGTTGTACAAGGACAAGATAGTCTATTTACAAATAAATCTGCTTTGGGGCTACATGTGCCAGGTTGCTTTGATAAGATCCTTCCTATCAACAATTGTTTATTGCAACATAAAATTGCAAATCAGGTACTAGCAATTGCGTAGGAGTTTTAGCCACATCCAACATCAAATATATCAGCCTATGATGTTCATATTCACAGCGGATTTCTAAAACATCTTTCTTTAAGATTAGGCAGAGAAACTTTACCATCATTTTAGAAGAAGCAGCAAATTTAAGAGGACATGGCTCAGAAATGGTTCTGGATTTGTTTTGTGGCTCACAATTGCATAGGGAAGCAAACGCATATAATATTGAAGTTGAATCAACGACTTGGATCATCTGGCTCAGATCCAATGGTCTTGCGGCATCACAAACTAAACAGAACTTATGAGAGATATTTCCCCCGCAAAATGGTTTGGTTTAAATGATTATTTACAAAATCTACGGTTATGATGCATTGCGGCATCACTCAATCTTTTCTCAAGAAACTTCTATAAGTGCTTCCATAAGCATTTTTTTGTTTTCAAAACCATGGGTGATTTTGTCAAAAGGGTGTAACGGTGGGACCCAAAATAAACCATTCGTTCTTTTAAACTTCCAATCCTATTTTTGGTTTTATATTATATATTATATATATATATAATATTAAAACAAGCATTTTGTAATTTTAATTAATTCCAAAATTTCCAAGAATCAGTTTTAAAAGTGATCATAACAGTTAGTTAGATTAGATAGCAGATATAAAAGCAGAGATAAGAAGAGGAGGGGGGGGGGTTCTGATTTTTGGACCTCCAGACAGTGATCTTTGTATTGAGATTTCAAGTGATTAATGAATGAAAAGCAAGTTTCTAGCATTCGTTGATATTGATGTGTCTTCTAGTTTACATAATGTATTTCCTGTCTTTGAATAAAATGAAGCATTGAAGCATCAGGTCTCCTTTTACGGGTGTAAATAAGAGTTAAAACCCTTAATAGGCGCTCCTTCATTTTAACTGTTCCTTTCTTATAATTCTTCTAAAGTTTGAGATGATAGATTCTGTACAACAGGATATCATTTTGGGCTTTTTCATTTCATTCTTCTTCTGATCATTTCATTCTATATCAGCAGATAATAGCATTGTGGGACATTTATAGCATTTGATTTTGAAGGTTTAATGATTAAAACCTGGAGGTGATTAAACAAGGATCAATATTTCTGTGACATAATTATATGAATGTCTTAAGCACAGATTCCTTTTCACAGCCAAGGAATTGTTTCTTAAGGTACAATATTAATTGGCACCATTGTTGGGGATCGAAGAAGCGAAGTTCATTTCCCTGGGTTTTCTTTCTATTTCCTCCGGTTTTTTAGTGAGGAGGAAGTACTCGACTGTGTTTACTTTTTACAGAATTATCATTTTCAAAAAGCCAAACGCGAGGTCAAATACCTTGCAGCAGAAGGTTCCATAATCCCTTATTCTTTATGGTGAACAAGATTCAAATTTGAAGTTTGGTTGTTATTATTCACCTGGCGACTCCACTGATGAAGGTTTCATTAGATGAAGAATTTTTCTAGCAAGAAGATGAGAAAGTATCATGGAAAAAACCTATATCATAATTTCTGTTTTTTAAAGGAGGTTCTATTTTTTACTTTCAGTTTAGTGGTCTATTTTCCCTTTTACATTAAAAGGATTGTTTCCTGCTTTATTTTCTCAGAATATTATAAGGCCCAAAATGTAAATTCATTATTGGAAAAATATGATTTTTCTTCTATTTGTATTATATATCTTGACACAAGAGTATCTCCTAAATATGAAAGGAGGGATGATTGTTGTATTACAATCCTGAAAGATAATCAGTCACAGTCTGGGCATAAAGGTGATGATTCATCATCTTTGGATGATAATATTTTGCCTCACAAGAAATTGACTATTTTTCAGTTCAAAAACAAAGAAATCTTTAAACCCCTGAAGCTGCCCGCCATTCTCCATCAATATCCTTCAAAAGGATTCATGTTCTTGCCAAGTTTCTCCGGGAAAGAGAAGGACATTTCAGCTAAACTACATATCTTGGAATTTGAGTACTTTCTGGACAAATTTCAAATTATTTATGAAGACGTAGCTTTAAGGATGTTTTGTCATTCTTTAAAGCAGGATGCTCAACAATGGTTCCAGTGTTTGGAAGCAAGTTCAATTAATTCCTGGAAAAATCTTCAAGATATATTTCTTACATATTGGGGCGAGAATAAGTCATATGAAAAGCACCTCTTGGAATTATATTCTATCTGGAGGCAAAGCAATGAATCAATTTCTGAGTTTAATAGGAGGTTTCAAAAAAATTATTTCAGCATGCCAAAAGAAATTTGACCTCCAGAAGCAGCAACTATGGTTTACTATTTGAAGGCTCTTTCTATTGTCTTGGCTTTTTATCTCAAGGAGAGAAAGCCTCACACTCTAACGCTGATGTTTCTTTATGCATAAGAAATCAAAGATAATGTGTGGGCTTGTAGAAATTTTTCCTATGATGTAGAAAGAACAAGTTTTGTCGAAGACAAGAGGGCCTGTGAAGAAAACATTGGAATTTCTTTACAAGAGAATGTAAATTCAGAGGTGAATAAAGATTTCCAAAAAGTGTCAAAAGGTTCCTGTATTGCTGAAAGACAAGAATCTAATCATTCTGAAGATTCTAGTCAAAACCTTGTTGCAACAACTGAACAACATTATGAAAGCATGGAAGATCATTGCAATAATTTTGTGAATAGCGAGGAAAATAGTGCAGTTTCTCAACCATGTTTGCAAGAAGAGGAAATTGTTTGTCAAGAATTGATGTTATACGAAGACCATCAGCATTATGGAGAGCAAACCTTGGATTTTTGTTTTCAGCCTAAATGCCTACCTACAGAAAATGGCAGTCAAGTTCCTCACACACAATTTCTAGTTGAAAATTCAAACAATGAAAGAAGCTGCCATGTTCAAAGCAGTCTACATCAGCGAAATGTTCAAGAAAAGAAGATAGCCAAAGTTTTTTCTCATGATTTCTATGATCTAGTTGCTAAATATATGACAAATTTCTTTGGTCAGCAGCAAGCTTTTATGCAAGGGTATGTACAAAAAATTTTATATGAAAATTTTTCATGGTACGTTCCTCTTTTGATTTTTAAATTTCAACAATATGAAGGTATTAAATCTAACAAGCAGATGTTGGATTGGTTCCATTGGAAGGATGACTTCACTTGAGTAAGTTCAACCGTACATATACATATATAGGAGTTGTACATAAATAAGCTCAGGAGTTGAGCATTCCCAGTTGCAGTATTTTTAGTTTATCATTTTCAGTTCAAGAATAAAGATCCTAGAAGAGAGAGGTTTCATAGAAGTTTGAAATTTTCAAAGATATTAGATTTGGAGAAAATTTAGTTTGACTCGACTCCATGCCCAATAAAGGCTACCGGTCTACAAGCTCACTTTGCTCCATGCCCAATAAAGGCTACTAATCTACAAGTTCTCAGCACTTTGCTACCAAAGTGTTGTCCCCAATTGGAGCCAGATGTTGTAGCCTAATTTGACTCAGCTAAAAGTCAAGAGAGGGTCTCAGCATTTCAAGGTTGCTGAGGAAAAAATTATTAAGATTTAAAAAGAATTGGAACATGTTAAAATAAAAATAATCGCAAGCTCAACATATGTTGCTCAATGATTCACCTCAATTGGATGACTTAATTACATTGTAAGGCGGATATTTGGAGCAGTCATTCGTGATTTGAATCAGGTGTTGGCATTTTGGGAAACCCAAATAGTTATTTTTGAGTAATTAATTGGGCATTAAAACAATCACTGCCAAATAATCTGAGTTTTAAGATTTCTTATAAAAATCTCAGAATAGTAGAAGCAGGGGCTTTAATGAGCAGGTTTCCCAGGAAGCTAATGCTAAGATTTGTACGTTTGGGTCTTACCAGATATTTAGAATTTTTGAACTACAATTAAGTGCATGAAGTTTTGGGCAAAACGACATGATGTCTATTCAAATGTAGCAGGTTTTCTATGGGTGTTAATTGGGCATTACTTATGGCCAGAATTTGTCAGCTCTACCCAAATGCATTGCCTAGCATGTTGGTTTGTTGCTTTTTCTGAGTGTATACGCAGTGGCGCTGGCCAAACCCAATTGAATTCCACGAGGAAATTGCCCAGAAATCCAAATATTTTTAAGATATTTCAACAATTCTTCAAATGTATATTTTCCTATAAACGTCTTCTAAAATTGGATTTGACTTATTCTACGGAAATTCGATTTGTGTTTGACAATTTTGTTCACAAAAAATATTGTGGATTCATAAAATGAATTTCAAATTCGAAGACTGTTGTAAATTTCGATCTTATCTTACACCAGATGAGTCCAAACCACTTTCAGAAACAAATCCAGTGGAATATATAACTGCTCATCGAATTTATCTTGGTTTTCTCCCTGATTGTTTTAAGGTTTGGTGAAACATTGCAGGAACAGGATGGAGTTCTCATTCGGAACAAGGAGTTGGAGACCTGGAGACATTGTACAAGGACAAGATAGTTTATTTACAAATAAATCTGCTTTGGGGCTACATGTGCCAGGTTGCTTTAATAAGATCCTTCCTATCAACAATTGTTTATTGCAACATAAAATTGCAAATCAGGTACTAGCAATTGCGCAGGAGTGTTAGCAACATCCAGCATCAAATATATCAGCCTATGATGTTCATATTCACAGCGGATTTCTAAAACGTCTTTCTTTAAGATCAGGCAGAGAAACTTTACCAGCATTTTAGAAGAAGTAGCAAATTTAAGAGGAGATGGCTCAGAAATGGTTCTGGATTTGTTTTGTGGCTCACAATTGCGTAAGGAAGAAAACACATATAATATTGAAGTTGAATCAATGACTTGGATCATCTGGCTCAGATCCAATGGTCTTGCAGCATCACAAACTAAACAGAACTTATGAGAGATATTTCCCCCGCAAAATGGTTTGGTTTAAACGATTATTTACAAAATCTACGGTTATGATGCATTGCGGCATCACTCAATCTTTTCTCAAGAAACTGCTATAAGTGCTTCCATAAGCAGTTTTTGGGTTTCAAAACCATGGGTGATTTTGTAAAAAGGGTGTAATGGTGGGATCCAAAATAAACCATTCGTTCTTTTAAAATTCCAATCCTATTTTTGGTTTTATATTATATATTATATATATATATAATATTAAAACAAGCATTTTGTAATTTTAATTAATTCCAAAATTTCCAAGAATCAGTTTTAAAACTGATCATAACAGTTAGTTAGATTAGATAGCAGATATAAAAGCAGAGATAAGAAGAGGAGGGGTGTTCCGGTTTTTGGACCTCCAGACAGTGATCTTTGTATTGAGATTTCAAGTGATTAATGAATGAAAAGCAAGTTTCTAACATTCGTTGATATTGATGTGTCTTCTAGTTTACATAATGTATTTCCTATCTTTGAATAAAATGAAGTATTGAAGCAGTAGGTCTCTTTTTACGTGTGTAAATAAGAGTTAAAACCCTTAATAGGCGCTCCTTCATTTTAATTGTTCCTTTCTTATAATTCTTCTAAAGTTTGAGATGATAGATTCTGTACAATAGCATATCATTTTGGGCTTTTTCCTTTCATTCTTCTTCTGATCATTTCATTCTATATCAGCAGATAATAGCATTGTGGGACATTTATAGCATTTGATTTTGAAGGTTTAATGATTAAAATCTGGAGGTGATTAAACAAGGATCAATATTTCTGTGACATAATTATATCAATGTCTTAAGCACAGATTCCTTTTCATAGCCAAGGAATTGTTTCTTAAGGTACAACATGTGACAAAATTCCAGTTCAAAGAATATTTCCAAAACTCGATGATCAAGGAAAAATCATATTGGAACCTCAAACAGTCACGGAAACAAGAACTCGAAATCGATCAATTTAAGAGTATCTCATCAAGTGGAAGAACTTACCCACTGAAGGTTCGACATGGGAGGATATGAATTTTATACAGAAGCATCCTGAGCTACTCAAGCATTTAGGACAACACTTTTTTGGAGAGGGGCATGTTAGGTCCCTATATTACTAGTGTAGTCCCTTATTGTTGTTAGTGTAGCCCCCTTATTGTTATTGTTGTACCCATGTAGTCCCCATATTATTATTATTGTGCCATTAAATTATTATTGTTAGGTCAGCTAGGATTATATTATGACCCCATGGGACTCATATATATAGAAAGGAGGTTTTATCTTTTGTTTCATCTAAGAATTATTCATTTATGTAATGTAAAGGATGTTTCCTCCTCGAAGAGGTTGATTTATAAGGCGTTGATCTACATTTTCTTATATTTTGTGAGCTGGTTTCATAACATTGAATCTAATTCCTTGTATATATGTATCAAATTTTGTATACCACATCCTTCGTGATTTCTTTAACCCATACATAGACCTTTCAAGATTTTATACCAATTATTTTTTACCCTTCATCGTAAATAATTATGGCTACTTCATGTAGATCTCTTCTTATAGATCCCCATGTATGAATGTTGTCTCCATTTCCATATGATCTACCTCAAAATAAAAATTAGAAACAATAGATAAAAGTAATCTAATAGAAGCTATCTTGGAAACAAGAGAAACAATATCACCAAAATCAATTCCTTGCACCTAGGAATAACCATTTTCTATTAATAAAGCTTTATATTTCTCCACTTATCCTTTTGCATTAAACTTATTCTTAAACACCCATTTGCTACCAACGGGTTTTCTTCCAGCCAACAACTCCATCAGATCTCAAGCCTCATTCTTTCCCAAGGTTCTCATTTCCTTAACGAAGGCCTTTTTCTGAAGTTTTCCATCCATTGAATCCACTACCTCCCTAATAGTTCTAAGATCATCATCATTAATGAATTAAAAAAATGAACATAAATTAGGTGGAGTATAACTCTCTAATTACCTTATTTCCTAAACTATTCTTCTCAAAACTAGACTATGTTCTTCATCTTCTTCTTATTCTGATGCTTGTGTGAAGTATGATTCTTCATCCTTCACTCTATCTTCTTTGGTTTATTTGACCTTGGTAGGACTTTATGTTCATAATATCCTTCACTTCTCTAAATACCACATCTTGACTGCACAAAAACTCCTTTGTTTCTCGGTTCCAAAGCTTGTAAAATTTTAGCATATTTATATCCAATGGTTTAATTCCAGGGATATAGAATGAAGGTCATTCTCCTTCACTTGCAGGAATCAAGAAACAAGAGTGTTTCCTCTCAAGAACTTGGTCTGGGTTATTAAAAAATGAAATATGACCTCTAAGGGCTTGCACAACAAAAATCGAGACCTCCTCAACACTTCCTATGGTTCCCCCTTTCAAATTCTTCTTGTGCATGCTACAACTAATCAGTTGAATTCCTTTAGTCTACTGACCTTTTTTTGAGGGCTTCTTCTCACTAGTTGCTAGTCACAAATTGATAAGGAATCTCTCATAGGTATACCATAAATGTAAGGGTGAATTCCATCTCCCCTTCCAAATTCACTCTCTCGTAGCCTTTGTAGTCCCTAATACACACACACGTTTATAGGTCATTGGTTTCACAATAGGTTCACACCATGATTTTTTGTTTTTTTGTTTTTTGTATATTCATAGTTACTTAGTTTCCTCTTTGTCATAATGGAAATCCATTCCTTTTCCCCAATTCTTCTTAATGCATGATAGCTTTAGGGTCCCTTTCTCAGGTTGTGAGGTTGTATACGAATGGCACATAGTACATAGCCAATGCTTGGGAAGTCTAGTAAGCCCTCTCCCATTCCTCTCATAATTTCCTATTAATTTAGTGGTTTAAGTATATCATCAAGGTTTACAAACATTAAAATAAGGTAATATAGGAAAATTCCCAATCTCCCTTGCTAAAATCCTCAAGAAATATTTCATTTGAGACATTAGGATCCATATAGTATGTTCATGCTCATCATATTTGGAAATTTATGATTTACTTAAAGAGGATATTTACATCAAATATTATTCACAAGACATTCATATTGGGACTCCAACATTATTATCCTATTATTACATTCATTACAACATTTTGGGATTAGAAAATGGATACTACAATCCCCACCCCCTTAAGGGAATATTGTCCTAAGTGTTCTACTATCCATAAAAATGACTTTACAATATAGAAAAAAAATGGGTATACCTTTCTCATGGCATACTCTTGTTCCCATGTTGCTTCAGATGAACTAAAGTGAACCACATTCATTGATTTTATCAAACATCATGATTGTGAATTTAAAGGGGTAAAGATTGAATAAATGTTTCTAATCATCACTTTCATTATCCCATTCTAGCTATATCCCAAGATTAGTATGTTACAAGATTCTATATTCAATGTAGGAATTATATTAAACGCTTTCGACAGTTGAATCCATATACTGAGAATTGATATACATGTCCACAAGACCACATCTCATTATGGCATGAACCCAAAAAATTCCATGGCCTTATCTAGAGAACCAGTGAGTTATTTTGGAAAATAATTTGTATATATCTGTTAGAACTATTGCTTCTTCTCTCTTTATTTTTCCCATGCAGACCCAATGTCGCATTTCAGGCTTTGATACCTCTTTTTAACACCCCTAAGCTCCAAATTGGGTGTATTACTATCTATGTAACCTAACATTTGAGTTTTTTTCTTGAATTGATTCATATAGATTTTTGCATGCATGTATATTTCATTCTAACATGCAATGCACACATGTACACGAATGTAAAATTCCAAATAACATATATTAAATTGTTAACCATATGTAGCACGTGTAAATGCATAAAACTATCATGGTGTAAAAACACACAGACAAAATAATAAACACTTATCTAATAAATGAAGCGTCAAATAATTTTATAATTTAGACTTTTCACCCATCCATATACCATGTTGCTCATAATTTATTAGCAATGTTTCACCCTCTAGTTGGGGCTATGACTCCAATAGGCTAAAATCCCACCTAAAGCTAGTTGTGGTCCACAATTGCACCAACAAGGAAATAATCCTAGATACTTTAATCTAGTAGGATCCAACCAATAATCTCTTGTCCACCATAAACCTACATAAACTAAGGTAGTGCACCTCCTTGTCTGCACTTGTATTCCATCACGTTGTGCCACTACCCTTCTAGGGTTCCCAACTTAGGACAACTATGGATTCTCATAGACTTATGGATTCCAAGAGTTCCAATTTCCCTAGGAAACTTAACACCAGGGAAACTTATTCCCATACCTCCCTTCCAAATCCACCTAGGATTCATAAGTTCACATAAATCATAAGGTTACACTCTTTTCATAAACCAAGAAGTTTCGAAAATGGTCATGGCTAGGTTGATGGAATAGAATGATTAGAATGAATAAACAAATATTAAAATTATCCCTTTTATGTGCATATACCCTTTTTGTCAAGTCATACATCATGAAGTCAGTTTATGGACATAGGATAAAAACATGTCAACTTTGACTTTATGCTTATTTTAATAATAACATGGCCTCAACATTTGGAGTCTTATCCCCCCATACTCTCTTATATGATGTAGTATACAACATTGGTTTATTTTATTAATACAGATGAGATTACATATTTACAAAGCTATCTTCTCTCTCTTTATAACAAATAGGCTCACTACCTTGAAATCGCATAAGCACTTTGACCTAAAAACATATAAACATAAGATCACCGACCTATAACACATATACATGGGAATTCAAACCAAAAAATATTCCCATCTCACCAATATAATCAACGTGGGCGTATTACAATTGGATACCAGAAATAATGAATTATGCTAACACACAATTAGGAAAGTATTACTCTAGCTGAAATATATTCAAGTATCCACATGAGAATTGACAACAATTTTACAACAATGTTCTCACCTTCAGCCTTTAGGACAATTCATCATACATGGGGAAGTGCATGTTAGATTTCTACCATAAAACCTTTACTTAGGACACTTTATTAAATTATGAGTCCGTCTTCCTTGAATAAGGCCCACTAAATACTCAATTAATAGTCACTCTTTATAAGGAGGGTCCACTTTATTAATAAGATTCAAATTAGCTAGTAGGCCCTCATTATAATCAATCCTATAGATAATAAATATTTGACGTGAATAAATAATATATAATAGAAGGTTGTGCAATTTTTTTTTCTAGAATTGCTATTATATTTGAAACTTTTCTCTTAGAGGTTGTCCCCTTTAAAAGAAAAGTGAACCTAACTTACATTTTTTACTCATTTTTGTTAAGTTTCATCTATTCTCTCTTACTTTCTTTGGTTTTGCACTACATTTTATGTGATTTCTCTGAAATTTTGGAGTTAAGTACATTATAGAGGTTCATCATATGGATGTAAAGTGTGGTTTTCTTCATATTCAGCTTCAGAACAATATCTACGTGGAACAACTAGAAGGGTATATCCGCAAATCATCTCTTGTCTACAAATTGTGAAAATATTTGTATGGTCTCAAGTAGGCACCATGAACCCAATATGCAAAGGTAGATTTATTTTTTATGTACTAAAGTTTCCCTTAGTATAATTTATATCCTAATGTTTACAAGATTTGATAGGGTGACTATGTCTTGTTGATAATTTTTTATGTAGATGGCTTATTAATCATAGGGATTTTAACATGATTTATTGTTATGCGTGAATATGTCTCACATGCTAGGTCATTCATGAGTGATTTAGGACTATTGCATTACTTTCTTGGTCTTGAAATCACCTAATCCAATTTACGAATCAAGATGGCATAATTTAAATATGCACTAGATTTACTCACTAGATTTCAAATGACTGATTATACGTCTACTACAAAAACATTTATTTTAGGAGTCAAGCTTAAGGAAAATAACACCACATCTTTGTTGGAAAATACACAATGTAGATAGTTTGTTAGGAGATTTTTTTATCTCACCATATACACTAGACATGACATCTCTTGTGTTCTTTTAGTCATTTCTATTTACATGTAGGAGCCTCGTGAAATATATTTGAAAGATGAAAAAATAATTATTTACTATAATAAGGGTATTCACATTTTCTGGATACATTATGTAGCAAATTACACTCTTGATCTAGTAGGCTCCAAAATTTCTAATTGGGCTAGAAATGACATGGATCAAAAATCCACTTCTAGTTATGTATTCAATTTTGGCCCAAGTGTTATTTGTAGGTTGAGTAAGAATAAATTAGCCATTTCTCTTATGATTTCAAAGGAAATGTATAAAGGTGAAATATAACATATTATTACTAAGTCAGGTACACAGTCTCACCATCCTTACATATTTTTGTGAAAATTAGAGTACCATCCATCTCTTTAAAGATAAAGTTAAATTGTAGAGGACCAAGCACATAAAGATTAGCATGAATTACATTCAAGGGTTGATTCATGATCAAATCATTGATTTTAACTATTATGCATCCAGATAACAAATTGCATACATCTTTACCAAATTCTTCATCAAGTATAATTTCAAATAGTTATGATTTCACTTGTGTTGGAGCAAAGTCCCCTAAAAAGCTACGAATTTTGTACAATTTTGTATATTTTTTTGTCTTAATTAGTCTAACGCAGGGGTTTTGGGGTGGGTCAAAGCCCATAATGCATTGTAATGAGTCAAGGGTAGACAAAGGGTCCGCAAACCATGGTTTGTGGAATATTGGAAGCGTAGGCTAAGTCGATATAAATAGATGAACATTTTGAGTCTTAAGGTAGGCAATAATTAAATCTAATGCTAACTGCGAATTGTTAGATCTGTTGTTGGATCATTTGGGTAAGGACTCCTACTCACTGTGTGCAGAGAGATCCTCAATCCTGTTGTGTGCAGACTGTGCTGGTTGTGTGCGTAGGTTGTGTTTGGATTGTACTGGATTTTGGATGCTAATATATGCGGATATGGTTAAAGTATCTATGTGTTATCAGATCTTATGTGTTAATGTGAACCTTGGGATTTTTTGTAACTACGAATACATTTGTGTTATCTGTTTATGCTACGAATTTCTCTGTGTTATGGTATATCTGTAATTTGTTATGGTAACTGCTGATACGCATGTGGATGTGAAGGTATTGAATAGATCTGTAGCTCTATTATATTGTGGATTATATTGTTACCAAACTTATAGAAAGATCTGTCTTGTGTGAACCTAATAAGCTGTGAGCATAGATCTGCTTGACCTACTCTCTCTTTCTCTCAAGGTGCAGAAACCTGGTTCCAACACCCTCCCATACTGTTTCGGGTGAGACTTTGGCCTGCGTAAGCAGTGTTGGGCCGTGAATACGACCACTTTTTAACACTTATTTCATCCATTTTTATTCTTATTTATCATGTAATTTATCATAATTTATCATATAAATCCATTTTATAATGATTTATGCTCTTATGGATGAATATTATTTCTTCTCCTTTATTTTTAATAAATTGATGATTGTTATGCATAATTTTATCAATGATGGTTTATTAATATATTTTGTAACAGCACTCACCATTTTCGCCTCCAAGATATTTTCTATATTGCAAATTTGATCTCCAAATCATCATCAAATATTCCAACTCAGAAATTCGTTGGAATAAGAAGTGACAGTTTTGTAGTTGAGATTCTGGGAAAATGAAGAAGAATCTGGAAAATCTGGAACATGGGTTTTGTCCAGAACGGACCAAATTAACTTCTCTATGAAATGGTTTGCCCAAATTCGGCCTGTATTGAGAGAAACGCAAGGTTCTTTGAGCACAATTTTCTCAGATTTATTGTTGCAGCCATCCTCCAAATTATCTCAGCTGCAAATCCAAATTCGACTTGGTTATGTTGAAAGATTGATGGAAATATATTTTCTGGTTGATCAAATTGTTGGGAAAAATCCAATATTTTTATGAAAGATCATATTTTCTATTTAATTTCTCCTCTGTCTGATTATAAAGGGAGAGCATGTATTATGTATTGGGGAACAATGGATGATTATTGAATTCCTTTTGTAACACTGTAATTACTTGACTCTCATGATAAAAGAGAAACTGATGTAAAAGCTATTCATGTTTGATTAATACAAAGACGTGTTCTCGTTCCATTTCTCAAGCTCTGAAGTAAAACCCAGCGGCGTTTCACCGGTGGTTGAGGGCCTGGCCCTAGTGGATCAATTCGTTGTTTATATCTCTATATTTTCATTATTGTTGTGAGATAGTTCATATTTTCTTTTATTACAGTTTGCAAGTTAATCGGTTTGTTGTCTAATTGATTATGGATCTTGGTGTGTTACGTTAATGAATTGCATCGTTGTTCTATTTCAACAAGGATCTTAATTCCCGTATTATTCATCTTGTTAATGTTTACTAAAGCTTTTTTGTTCAATATTTAACTCCATTTGCTTGTTTTTCATGTCGATTACTATTTAACAACGTTTGCTGTGAGCTTGGTGTTTAATAGAATTGTTGTTTTAAGTTAATATTTGCTGCTAATCACTTCCGATTCATTAGTTTTAGATTGCAAAGACCTTACTTATTTACATTGTTATTCAATTACAGATTGCTTTTCATTTCTAATTCTTGCTTTTAATAAGAGTTCTTCTTTGTTTAATTTCAACAGCAGTTAGTTCAATTTCGATTCCCCTTTGATTGCTTGAGAGAAGGACTGTCAACTGTACAGAACATTGGCTATTGCTTCCTCGTTCCCAGATTGATTGTCTTGTTCCAGTTTGATTTCAATTGCATCAATTTCTAGAGGAATGAGTTATTGCTACTGTATCCTCGATTGATGTTTGCTGAGTGAATAATTGGATTTCATAGTATTTGAGTGTATGTTGTTGTAGTTAGATTTCTTTTCTAGACATCCATTTACTCTTGTATTTAAAACACTGTACTACATATTGAAGAGCATTACTCTTGGATAAATTGTTGCCTTAGACAGAGTACACTCTTGGAATAAAAGGTCGTTCCCGGATTGATAATTAATGTGGGATAAATAGGTGTTAAAAAGATACCTTTTATACCTCGACATTTTAGCGCTGTTGCCAAGGAGAGTGTATTCCATTTAGAAAGAGTGGTGCATATTTATTTATTTTTGCTTGGGAAGAATTGGGTATTAAAGATGGAAGTTAAGAACCTACGCATCGAGCAAGAAACACACTTGTTCACTAGCCCGCTTCATAGTAGAATTGAGTGAAATCTTAAGGTAGGAATGAATGCTTGCGTTTTTTTAAATTTTAGAGGTAGAATTTTTGAAAAAAAAATCTTGTAATTCTACTCGAGTGGTGATGTAAGCACCACCCATTTCACTAACCAATTGACAAGAAAATTTGAAGGAGGATCCTTAAAGAAACATATGAAGAACATATTCTATTATGGTAAGAAATGGCTCACATTTCAACTTTTGAATTCCCTATCAAAGATCTAGGAGTGACACAAATGCACATAATTCCCCCACTGTCTCTACCAAATTTTCATGGTTTGACAAATAAAGATCCAGACACATTCTTATTTGAGTTTGAAATACTTTGTAGAGGATATGATTATTGTACTAATGATCAAAGGTTGAAAGTGTTTCCTCTTACTCTAAAAGGAGCAGCTCTCCGATGGTTCATGAGCCTAGGTGGGAACTGCATCCAAACATGGGAGGACATGAAGAACATATTCTTGAAGAAGTACCAAGACTACTGCAAATCCAATGAAGACATTTTCAGTATGATACAAGGGGAAGATGAAAGCTTGGAGAACTATGTAGAGCGATTTCAATATAACCTTAAAAAATCAAAGCATAAGCATTTGGAAAAAGAGATCTTGAAAACACTCCTTAAAGGAATCAAAGATGATTTTTTAGAAATCTTAAATCTGATAGGAAAAGGTGATGTTTTTCAGTTATCATATGACGATGTTTGTGAGTTGTGCATAAGATATTCAAGAGGAATTTCCAAGGCTGGTAAGAATTCTAGAGAAGTTTCTTCTTTCTTTTCCAAATTTACTACAAGAACAAGGGACATAAGAGTTTAAATCAATGCTTTATTTGGAAATTCTAAATATGATTTTATTAGCTCTCTAAATTCACAATTGAATTTCTTGCTGGTTTGGAAAAATCAAGAATTTGATGAAGTGTTTTGCCCTCATTACTGAAAGGAGCATCCCATAGATACTCACTCTTCCTTATCTAATTTGGAAGTAGCATAGCAAAGAGATGCAGAAGCTGCAACAAGGTCAAAACCATGGAAATCATGACCTACAGGTATGGTTCAAAACACTTCCTCTCCATTCTCTTACTTGCATAATTCATTATGGAATACTCATATATTAGGGCAACCATGCCAATCTCAATATAACCACCACCAATCTTGTCTACAAGTTTGGCATGGTTCATCTTATGATTGTATGACTACTCTCCCTCATCTCGTAGCACAAAAACATCTTCTAGCTCATCCACAACACCTTGCTTACCGATCAAAATCATCCACTCAACCCAATCAACTACATCATCAAGAGGCTCCATTCCCTACACAATCTCCTGCTCAACTCATTCCACACCCTCACCATAATAAACTAGTACAACATGCTTACAGTGTTGAACTACAAAATTCACCCACCCTTCCCACCCATTCTATCTCATATGCACCATTGGAGAAAACTTACACTAAGACTCGGAATGTATCAAATCCAAAAATTGTAGAAGTTGTGAAAGAAAATGAGGTTTCTTCTAGTTTGCACCAACAAACCATTTAAAATCTCAAGAACTTCATGATACGATGGCTATGGGAAATCAAGAAATTAAGGGATACATTGAAGATTAGTTTCACTCCATCATTTGTTTGCAACATCACTCCATGCTTCAACAATTTTTGGCACCATCTTTTCAACGGGAGTTGGCTTTTCATACCCTAATTTTTATCAACATGCATTTTTCAAATTTGGGTATGTACATACTAGAGGCCTTATTTCTAAAATGGTTCCACTAGAAATACTCTTATACATAAACATAGTTGATTCTCAAAGAAGAGTAGGATAGTGGAGAAAATAAAATAAATAAAGAAATAAAACAAACACATTTTTTTTATTTTTGTAAAAATAGTTGTTCCTATGTTGCAACATGCAGTGGAAATAAACATTGATAATAAATATTCTAATTTATTTTTGTATTTAAATGAATTATATTTCAAATAAATATTCTACAAACACTCATATTCATTTTTGTCATCAATATGGAAAAATTGCTTCAATACCATTTTTTTTGGCTTGCGAGCTTGATGAAATTTCTGAAAACAAAGTTGGGACAGTCATGTTTTGAGGGGCCAAAATTGAATATTTTAAAAACATATTTCTATCCTAAGTATCCCTTGATGTCTAATTTCCAACCCAATTTGAATCACTCCATTTGGATTTGAAACAAAAAGGTTAGAACCAAAACATTGACAGGGTGTCTAGTAGGCAGCTCAAGAACAGAGTTGGGACAGTCAGTTTTTGGAGACCTAAATGACTATATTTTTAAAAAATATTTCTATGGTAGATTATTATATGAATATAGTTTACAATTAAATTTTAATCACTCAATTTCAATATCGTATGAGGAAATTATGACCAAAATACTGATTGCCTATCCTAAATCAACACTCTTGAAACTCTGTTTTCTCGGTTGTTCACTAGCGTATTTGACCCATCAATTCTTCTTGTCTTCAAAACTTGTTTATATTGGAGATCAATAAATGAATCTAATTTAATATCCAATTTGAATCGGTTCAATCCGCCATTAAATGAAAATTTTATGCTTGAAATATCAACTATTGGTCTAAGCTGGAAAATCGAAAAATAACTCTATTATGCAAGTTGTTCTAAGAAAATTTGACATATCATAGCATTGAATTTTTAAAACCTATTTCTATTGGAGATAAAAATTTGAGTTAGATCTCATTTGGATTTGGAATCACTCAAATCCAATGAAAAACAAAGAAGTTATGATGGAAACACTGCAGGTTAGCATGATTGGCCACTACTCTTCCGCAGGTAATAAATTAATTTTACTTTGTCCATGGATTTGTTCTACAGAGTAACTACTTGTTATTTTTTTGCATAATTCTTGGATTAAGGGAGCTCGTACAGCTCTCTTTCTCCATGATTTAATGTTCTATTGCAGGTAGACACTCATTTTTTTCAGGTCCTAGGAGAACAAAGAAGGTCAATTTATGGACGAGCGATTCTTGAGAGAAATTTTAGTAAAACAAGGGCATTTCATCCAGTTTATTACGTAACAGATTCATAACAAGAAGAAACGAAGAATTGGTTTCAATTTCAAGATTCATGTCACTGCTGCCAAAACATTTTTCAAAAAGATCATTTTTTTCCCATTAACAAATTTATATTCCCTTAGGAAATAACATCATAGTTGTTGTAACTTAATAAAGTGTTGTTTCTTTTCTGATTTATTTTATGTTTTTGTGTTTCAAGTGTTAGTCTCTTTAAATTATAATTTCTGCTTCAGTGGCAGTTGAACAATAAGGACCCCACCATGCAAGTTTCAATTGCGGAAGGCAATTCTTCGGTAGCACCAATTCTGTAAAAAAATATTTTTTCTTGAAACCTGTACATAGATTTTCCTTTCTATCTAATTGGATTTGCTTGACAATAGATTGCACATTAGCTTTGCTCTTTCCTTTATTTTTTTCCTTTGCTTTTCCCTACAACATCTTTGCGTGTTTATATTTGTTTGTTGTTCCTCTTAAATAACAGTTGTTGTTCCTCTTAAGGAACAACAACCATTCCTCTTAAGAAACAATGCGTTTGTGTGTTTATTTTTGTTGTTCCTTCTAAAAGGAACAACATTTTCCCTGATTAGTTGTGTTGTTCCTTTCAAAAAGAACAGCATTTTTGTTGTATGTTTTTTCTGTTCCTTTCAAAAGGAATAACACCGCTCGTTTTTGTTGTTCCTTTTGAAAGGAACAGCAAAACTGTTGTTCCTTTCAAAAGGAATAGCACTGACTGTTCTTGTTGTTCCTTTCTAAAGGAACAAGATTTTCCCAGATTGTTTTTGTTGTTCCTTTCCAAAGAAACAACACTTTTTGAGTGCATTTTTTTTTTGGTTTTTAAACAACATTTCTAGGAATTTTTGTGATTTTTTCATGATTCTTTGAAAGACAAACATACAATTAATGCAAGGATACACAAATTAAAGGTTACTGGAATCAGCTAATCAAGATAAATTGTCATTTTTAAGAAAAAAAATTTGTATTGATAAGAAAAAGGAAAGGACACAACCATCTATATCCCTTTGCTATCTTTATTTTCACTAAAATTAATATGATCGATTATCTTTATCATGTTGGTTCTTTCTTAAATCTTCATAACTCTCTTTGATTTTTACTTATTAAATAAGAATAAGGGCATACTTTCTCTATTGAGATGTTCAGACTTCTTCCACCATCCCTACTCTGAAGGAGTGTTGAGCCACCCTTTATATATAAATAGGGAAGTGCTATATGTAAAAAAATCTCTATATCATTACTAACAATTCTATGATATGGCAGATGGAGGATAGGGGGTCTCATCAAGAGCCAACATACCATGATCATAAGGGAGCAGTGAAGTGGCATTCCCATTATGGCCACCACACCAAGGATATGATCTAATGGACAACTCATAAAAATAAAAAGTCCTTGGAATAGGAGGTCTCATCACGAGCCGGCCTGCCCACCTTTCACTCCTTCCTAGTGAATGGCATTTTGATTTATCTGGTTCCCATGCCAGCACAGTGGCCTCCATCATGACATCACACAACACTTCCCTAGGCATAAATAAAGGATAATGGTTCCAAGGGTGAGAAAGCAACTTTGTCAAAGTTATAGACACTTGTGGGCAACAGAGCTTTGCCGATGGTATTGGAGTCATATTTTTCACAAATCAATAGTAATGATAAACCCTTTTCTTATATCTTTATCTAATATCAAATGAGAGTATGCCCCTAAACCCTTGGTTCAGAACCTCTTATGCATGAAATTTATTTATAAATCAATCATAATGGTTTATGTGGATAATGACCGCATAAGTTCTTTTTTCACATCAGCTGTCCTTTTCCCTTATTTTCGAATCATTACATAAACATTTCCATATCTACTCACGATTTCAAAATATGCATTGATTTCAGTAATGCGATAATTTTTTGATCATATCATAAGTATGTATGCCTTTCCATGTTGTACAATTGCTGTGCAGTACGCTGCTCTTCTATTTGCCACAATATTCCTACTGCATCTCTACAGAAGTTTTTCTACTTAAATTTTTTTGCATGCATCTTATCTGTTGCCATTCCCAACTAAAACTCTAGATTCAAGAAAATTGCATACATAATTGTGATTTGTTTACAGGAGAACAACAAATATGGGGGGGAATTCTATTCGTAGCACGACCACACTATTGAAACTAATAGCAAAGGCCCACGCAACTTGCAAACACGCACAATTATTCAAACATGATGTTCTTGCATGGCTTCCACCTTTTGCATCACTGTCAGTATCCACTCAGCCTACATCAGATTCAACAAAGGCTAGTCCCTACATGTCATTCCACATTTTTTTCGGAGGTAAAACTTGAGGTAAAATAGCATAATTTTCTGATTTATTATGAATTTAGGAGAATTTCATGAAAATCCAGTGAGCATTATTTATCATCATTCATTCCACATCTTTACCACTTCCCATTTTTTTTAGACACGTCTCATATTTCAGTTTGGGGGAGTGTTGATTTCCTTCATTTATTTCTTATGACCATGTCAGTAATATTATTTATCATCCATTGATATTCTTATTCATTCTCAACACCTCCTTTATTCCATGTTGTTTTACACCAAGCATTGATTTCAACAGATTGTAGCAAACACCTCTTTTTGTTTTCTAGCATCGCATGAGGACATGTTAATTTTTCAGTTTGGGGAGGGGGGAATTTCTACATATGATGGATGTTTTCTACTCTCTTTCTCGTTTAAGGCATACAATTTCATTTTTATACAGTGCAGAAATTGATTTGCATATATCTTCAAAACTATGAACTGAATTCTTTTGATTTCTGGATAACAAAGAGGTATCATTAAAATACACAAACCTAGATAATTTCACGCTAAATTAGTTCATAACATTTCAAAAATTATGCACTATCACCTACAACCATTTTGTTTATATCTCATGATCCGTGCATCAAAACGATCTGATTTTTGATAAAATGGTTAATGAAGTTTGTTGTTACTTATGTCACATTTTTCTACAACTTCATATACATATAGTTGAATGTCAACTGTAAAAATTATTATGACTTCATCAAGATTCCTAAAATTGAATATTCATTATTTGAGAAAAAATTATTTGTTCCATCCATTTCATGAGTTGGGATGAACAATTTTCTTTGCTTGGTTAACACATGGGTTTTGTCTTTGGGTTGCATGAGGACATGCAATATATTCAATTTGGGGGTATGTTAGGCCGTGAATATGACCACTTTTTAACACTTATTTCATCCATTTTTATTCTTCTTTATCATGTAATTTATCATATAAATCCATTTTATAATGATTTATGCTCTTATGGATGAATATTATTTCTTCTCCTTTATTTTTAATAAATTGATGATTATTATGCATAATTTTATCAATGATGGTTTATTAATATATTTTGTAACAGAACTCACCATTTTAGCCTCCAAGATATTTGCCAGATTGTAGATTTGATCTTCAAATCATCATCAAATATTCCAACTCAAAAAAAATTTGGAATAAGAAGTGACACTTTTGTGGTTGAGATTCTGGGCCAATGAAGAAGAATCTGGAAAATATGGAACATGGGTTTTGTCTAGAACAGACCAAATTAACTTTAATGTAGAATGGTTTGCCCAAATTCGGCCTGTATTGAGAGAAACGCAAGGTTCTTTGAGAACGATTTTCTTATATTTGCTGTTGCGGCCGTCCTCCAAATTATCTCAGCTACAAATCTAAATTCCACTTGGTTTTGTTGAAATATTGATGGAAATATATTTTCTGGTTGATCAAGTTGTTGATAACAATCCAATATTGTTATGAGAGATCATATTTTCTATTTAATTTCTCCTCTTTCTGATTATAAAAGGAGAGCATGTATTATGTATTGGGGAACAATGGATGATTATTGAATTCCTTTTGTAACATTGTAATTCCTTGACTCTCGTGATAAAAGAGAAACTAATGTAAAATCTATTCATGTTTGATTAATACAAAGACGTGTTCTCGTTCCCTTTCTCAAGCTCTGAAGTATAACCCAGCGGCGTTGGTTGAGGGCCCAGCCTTGGTGGATTGATCTGTTGTTTGTATCTCTATATTTTCATTATTGTTGTGAGATAGTTCATATTTTATTTTATTACAGTTTTCAAGTTAATCAGTTTGTTGTCTAATTGCTTATGGATCTTGGTGTGTTACGTTAATGAATTGCATCGGTGTTCCATTTCAACAAGGATCTTAATTCCCGTATTATTCATCTTGTTATTGTTTACTAAAGCTTTGTTGTTCAATATTTAACTCCATTTGCTTGTTGTTCATGTCGATTACTGTTTAACAACGTTTGTTGTGGGCTTGGTGCTTAATAGAATTGTTGTTTTAAGTTAATATTTGAAGCTGATCACTTCCGATTCATTAGTTTCAGATTGCAGAGACCTTACTTATTTACATTGTTATTCAATTACAGATTGCTTTTCATTTCTAATTCTTACTTTTAATAAGAGTTATTCTTTGTTTACTTTCAACAGCAGTTAGTTCAATTTCGATTTCCCTTTGATTGCTTGAGAGAAGAACTGTCAACTGTAGAGAACATTGGTTATTACTTCCTTGTTCCCAGATTGATTGTCTTGTTCAAATTTGATTTCAATTACATCAATTTCTAGAGGAATGGGTTATCGCTACTATATCCTTGATTGATGTTTGTTGAGTGAATAGTTGGATTTTAGAGCATTTGAGTTTATGTTGTTGTAGTTAGATTTCTCTTCCAAGCATTTGTTTACTTTTGTATTTAGAATACTATACTACATCTCACATAGCACTGCTCTTGGATAAATTTCCGCCTCAGACTGAGTACACTCTTGAAATAAAAATTCGTTCCCGGATTGATACTCAATGTAGGATAAATAGGTGTTAAAAAGATACCTTTTATACCTCAACAAGCGGTCCTCACAAGAAGGGAGCCGGTGGTATAGGGGTTTGTTGGCAAACACTAACCTCTGAACTTGGGTCGCAGACCCCTCGAAGCCAACAGAGATGGTTCCCGTTGTTGAGACGAACATTTTGAAGAGGGATCGAATGCCGTGAAGGACATTGGAAGGACACGAGGAAAAGAAATCAGGACTTGGTTTGAAAACGAGTTCGAGGAATTTGCGGTGAAAGAGAATCGCGGCCATGGCTTCAATGACGGAGAAGTGGAAGAATAAGTACATTTCATACAGATTATGGAAGTAATCTTTGTAACTTTTGCGAACGAGCTTGAGGAGTGGCTGGCAAGGCTCATAGAGTTCCACACGTGCTGGAAGGATGCACGGGTCATGTAGTGGACTCCAGAGTTGATTCACCAGTTAGAAGGGATTGATAATACCATCAATCGTACGGTAGATCACTAGGTGGATAGTTTGTTGGGAGGATTTGTGATGGAATTTGCGATTGATCAATTCATGTCCTATTCTGAGACATAATGGAGGTTCTTCAAGGGTTTCGAAGGTAAGTTTCTAAAAACCTTTACATTATTGATTAAGATACTATTGTGTGAAAAGAGCATTTTGTGCAGCCATACAGAGTTAATGAGCTTTTATCAGAGTGAGGGTACAACAAGAAGTGGTAAATACTACAGAACTAATCAAGAAGGAGATAGATCTGTCTATAGCCCAGTAAGAGATTTAGATACACAGAGCCCTCCAACTACATCAGCTTCAAGCCAGCATAGGGGTAAGAAATCACCCGTGCCTCCACCTCCATCAAAGGACGAAATGGCCTCACACATGAAGCTACCTACCTTCAAGGGCGTAGGGGATGAAGATATGGATCAATTCTGGTTTTTCACGGACTCGGTATGGATTGCGCAAAATGTGGCCAACGATGATGTGAAAAGAGTGTAGCTATCCCTTGCCTTTGAAGGAAGAGCCCTGGACTAGTATATGGGATATATGGCTCAGCATGCGAATGTGACCATTCCAGAGCTTAATAATGACCTAAAACAGCAGTTTCGAAAACCTTAATCCTACTCTCAGATAGTGAATGACCTAAAAGATTTTAAACAAGGGCCCTCTGAGTCTATATGGGAGGTTTACCAGTAGCTAAAGTAGGTAATCAAGGAAGGAGAATTCCTGTATGATGACAGACAGAACAAGGAATGGTTCATCGATATGCTACTACCTAACCTGCACGTACCTATGGGATAGTAAGTCATCGAAACACAGGAGAAATCCTTGGATATTTCTATGAAATTATAAGTTGCACCGAAAGATGATAGTCAGCTGGGAGTACAACAAATCCAAGAGCAACTAGGGGTGATGTACATGGAGATTCAGAACCTGTGAAAGGACAAAGGAAAGGAGGCTAGCCCAGATGTATGGTGCATACGGTGTAGGGTGTCTAGGCATACCAAGGATCAGTGCCGACTACTAGCAGACTACTTACAGGTAGGGGGACCCAGTTTTTTGCACCTGGGACCAAATGGACCATTGTTATGGTGTGATGATTATCATGTAGCCCGCCTGCATGATACTAAGCACTGCCCCCATCTGGGTGCGTATGTCCCAGAACTAAAGCAACAATGGTGCAGGTTTTTCCGATCAGTAGGACATGATGAGCAGAACTGTTGAACTTATGATCTGATGATAGACTGGGGAAACCTATATAGGGTACAATCGGACCCTTTGTCACCTAGATCCCCCTCAAGCATAGGTGGCTCCCCAGCTAGGGGCAGGGGAGGGGGCAGAGGTGGAAGCGCAGATAGGGGAAGAGGACAACTGATCTGCTATAAATGCAGAGAGGTAGGGCACTTTGTGAGGGATTACCCGAACCCTGCAAGACAATCTACTGTAGACAGCTAGACCATGTGATTGAAGATTGTCCAATTCTGATAGAAAAAATGCAGGAAAAGAAGCAGACACCTACGCAGAACGTACAAAGGTTTAAGGTAGAAACACGAGATGAAAGACCAAGCATTAATGTCATAACACACAGCGGCTTGGCCACTAGGGGAGTTGAGGCCTCCCAGAACTTTGCATACGAGCCTCTTATGCGACGACCATCAGGCACAAGAAGGGTTGGATGTTGAGAAGGAAAAGGAAACCTTTGTCGCAGTTCACCAAGACTTTGCTAAGACCGAGGAATCTACTGCTCAAGCCCCCGTGAACCTCAAAGCAGATGATGAGGTTAAACAATTTTTGCAGGCATGTACGAAGCTGATGCACAACCAAAGGGCCATAGAAAACCTCTAATCTTTAATATACAGCTGCACAAAATGAACTAATCCACCCCTAGAATTTAAGGACGTGCACAAACTATAAAAACATAAGAAATGAACTGGTAGGGAAATGCGGCTAACAGCACAAATTGGTGATTATGAAATGGATCGGGTTATTTTAGACTTGGGATCAGATGCGAACGTACTGCCCAAGAAAACTTGGCAAGGAATGGGTGAGCCTAAGTTGGAATGGTCCACTATCTAGGTGCACATGGCCATTCAGTAGAAGATCTTACCATTGGGGAGGCTGTCAAAGATTGTGGTCAATATCGCAGGAGCTAAGGTCTGAGCTGACTTTGAGTTCATTCATATTGTAGAAGATGAGGACCCCTATCCTACGCTCTTAAGGTTGGATGGGACCATAGATATGGGAGATTTTATAAATTTGAAGAAAAGAAGCATGGTGTTTGTAAATGAAGGTACGTAGGTGATAGTACCATTGGACCCTGCAGAAGGAGAACTGTATACAAAGCCAGTGCACGAAGAAGAGGATGTGGATCACATCTATAAGTTAAATGCGTTGGACAAATATTGGATCAATCTCATGGCCGGTGGTGTACTCTACTGGGAAAAATATAGCGAATGTTTCTCTGACCCCAACAGAGATATGGAAAATTGACAGAATCGGTTACACGATGTATCTGCACTGCGGTGCCTTAGAATCACCAAGGACTTCCAATGCATCTCCTCTGAGGTAAGAGAACTACCCTACTTCGATGGCTCTGGTAGTATTAAGGAGTTTTTATGAGCATTTGAAGCTGAGGTTCCGATAGAGCAAAGGTTATGGGCCCTTACACTAGCACATTTTCTCCAAATTTCGATGGCCAAAATGTTGCTCTTATGACACATAGGTGGCCCAAGGGCGACGTTTGTTGGTGCGCCAAAACATGGTTTCTCCTTACGTCAAACTTCTGACACTTTACTTAAATTTCAGTATTGCGACAGTATTTCTGACATTTTTATGGAGTCGTCGCAATTCTGACATTTCAAATTGTCCGTTGCTCTTCTGACCATTCATGATTTGTCGCAATTTTGACGTTTCTAAATGTCACTATTTCGATGCCAACGAACACTATTACTGACGTTTGGAGTGTCACTCTTCCGACAAATATTTTTTTTTTTTTTAAATAATGTCGTAATACCGATGGAAGAAAATGTTGGAATACCGACGAAAATAAATTTTAAAAATAAAAAGGTAAACGTCGTAAAACCGACGGCACAAAACAGTTTTAAAATAAACTAAGTGTCGCTATAGCGACGGGTCAAAACTTTGGATTACCGATGGAAAAAAAAATAATTTTTAAAAACCTAGCCGTCAGAATACCGACGGAAACAAAAAATTATTTAAAAAAATATATATTTCTTCTAGCATCTCCAGATCTTACTATATATTTGAAATCAATATTGTTTCTTGCTAAGATTCCCATTTAAAAGCTTAAATATCAATCATTTGACACATTGTAGTAAATCCTAGACTCCAAAACTACCACTAAGTCATTCCATTCCTATATATCGTAATTTTTTGTGATGAATTTTATGTTAGGAATTCTAAGAATTACAATTCCCATTCATGCCAAACTCTCATTAATAAACTTATATATTTCATCATTATCCATCTCAAGTAAGTCAAAAATATCCTCAATGCTTTTTCCTGCATTGTTTGGCCCAAGGATTTTAGGGAACCTTGTCGTTGGAACTTCAACTCCCAGCCTTTTAAACTTTCATTTCTTGGGATAATTTTACAATTTAATGTATGTTATTGTATTTTATCTGTTTATACATGATTTTTGCACCTGCCGCCTTAATATAATGGCCATTTTTTTCTAGCCTTAGTACCTTGATAAGAAAGATATATTCCTAACATCTTTCTTTTTTTCTTGAAAGGTTTGACAGTCCTAGTTCATAGTAAACCCAAACAACCATTGGAGAACAAGACTTGTTCATATGAGAAGAATTCAACTACTCTCACCCATTCCAACAGTTGAATTTCACAATAATATTGGATCCCATAAAGCACTGAAAACGACGACCCTTTTTTCTATATGAGCACAACCATTTTTGGCAGAAGAAATTATAACATATCTTTGTCCATATTTCTTGATAAGACAAAAAAAGAGATTATTCAGGAAAAAATACAAGTACGTGAAATAGAAACCCCAATGGTGATATTTTTGGTCCATGGCGATGGATACTATGATTATATGCATCTCTAGACTCAAGGGAATAAGGTAAATATGCAGGGGATTATGAAATTAATGAACCAAAACACACCACAGGAAATATAGAGCTATCGCATAGAGTAACACAGAACTTAAGCTTAGAAGAAACAGTGGTATGACTGTAGCATACATTGGCATTGCCACTTATCTTAAATGATCTTAATTTCTTGATAAAAGTTGCATTGAATGGAATCAGACCTAGAAAAATTCTTTAACTTATAATTTTGGTTCCACACTGGAATTTGTTGAAGGAAATATTTAAAAGGAAATTGTGACTATTATGTGTTTACCGTAATCAAGAAATTCATTGCAAACTTACTTTTCTTAGATCATGATTACATGAACTGACCACGCATGAAAAATTATTGTTGGGTGTGAAGCCTGATTATCTTGTTTATTTTGTATCACAGCATTGGACCCCTATACCTTAAATGCGGCGGCAACACCGCTCGTAAATTAATCGCTGCCATGGGGGATCCAAGGGGGGGGGGGCAGCAGCGACTTTATGGAGCCCCCCCTGGCGGGGGGTTTCGGGGGCAGCACCCTCGAAGCTAAAAATAGATGTAAAATTGCCTTGTAAAAGTATAGTAATTTCTAGTCAATCTAGGCCGTTCATTAGGCAAATGATCTGACGGTAGAAGTTATGTTTAGTTTAGGGCTTTTTTCCCTAAAAGGAAACCCCTTTCTTTTATGAGGGTATTGTATTGTGGCTGTGTATTGTATGTGTATTCTCGGAGAGAGAAATAGAGAGGGAGATTGTGAGAGAGAACAGAGGATATTACAGCGGATCTGCTGTAGGTTGTGTCTCTTCAGTTTTGCTGGATAATAGAAAGGAAGGACTGGCTGTTCGGGGTGGACGTAGCCCAAATTGGGTGAAACACGTATATCTATGTCTCTCTGATTTTATGTGTTTTGTGTGCTTGTTAGAAATTACAGCAGAAAGAATAAACAATTTTACTGAGAGAAATAAACATAAAGAAACTAGCAAAAAATCATAAAAATTAACACAAATATTTAACCGGGAAAACCCCAAACTCCGGGGAAAAACCCAACCAATGAAATTTCATTAAGCATTGGCCAAAACCCTGGCCAATCCGGCCAAGTGAGCCTTCACCGCTCACCTCTAGGCCTGCATTACAATGAAGTATTCCCAGCCTCTTATAGGCTCCATTACATGCAATGTCATGAGCCCAAAAACCATGGGTGCACAAAACCATGTGCCCCAAAACCACTACTATTTACCCTAGTCAACATTGACTCTACCTCGAGTCATGTTTACCTAACAATTATCTTATATCAACTGTAATTGCAATTAAGCATAAAATTAATTGTCTTGTGGTGTCCCCACTTCTACAGACTTAACAACTTCATAGGTATAACCAAAAGTGTCAGAGAGATTCCACCAAATCCAGGTACATCCAACGCCCTGTCCTTGGCATATTAATTCTCTGCACTGCCTTCAAGGTACATTTGGTTAAAATTCTGACACTTTAGTTTTGACACAAGGTGCAACATAGGTATCCACTTATTCAACAACCATTTGGAGAGATAAATATTTCAAAGGAATCCTTTCAAAGATTCTTGAATTCTTGCAACTTTATCCTCAAAATGTGTTTCCTCAGCACAACAACTTCTCATGTGAAGAATTACTTGTCAATAATTTGGTTGTAAGGTAAAATTATATCTACTCATTGAAATTTCTTGTTTTCATTGGCTTCAAATTCATCCCTCCCACCTTACAAAATGAAATCATATTGAAATAAAACATTTATGACAAAAAAGTAAGATGATCTCAACTACCTTAAGGATGTCCCATGGAGAATTTTTTTCTTTGAAAGGAATAAAAAAGTGCTTTGTAGGTCAAGTTTGCAATTGATGTAGAAGCCAGAGTCCCTATGTGTTCTCCTAGAGATGAATGACCCAAGCTACTCCCAGACTCCCTCTTGTTTGAGGAATTACATGCTACCAAAGACTTTCTTTTCCCATATTCAAAATGAATGAGAAATTTTCCATGAACATCTCTCACCTTCCTATCATAATAGATCGTTAGATCAAATAGAAAGGCCATTAGATTCTTAAAAGGTGTTCTTGGTTCTTTCATTCTCATCTTTTGACAGAAAATACCTTCTCTAGAAGAGATATAATGAATAAATGTCTCGCATGGATTTAATCCAAAAAAATAGGATGATTTAACGAGTCCACAAACTTTAGTCGAATCATCTTTCTTGTGTAGATCCAAAGGAGGAGAACCATTGAATGGAATATGTGAAGAAATATTTTTATGAAAATATTTAGGAAAAAATTTCCTCCCTTGAAACATTTAAAGCCCTAAGAAGGCATACCGTTGAATCACTTTCTTAGCAGATCTTGCATTTCCACTGTCAACCATCAGACAGAAAAAGGAACTTGAATAATAAATAGCCTTGGTAACATTTTCCTACACTCAAAGTAGATGCTTCTCCACTTGGGAAATGAAGATATTATCATATATTCCTCCCCTCGCATGCTTCATAAGCCTATAAATCTCAGTAAGTTCATTTCCTAATTCGTACATAAATATCTTTGTCTAAGAAACACAGTGAGCAAGAACCAAATAATCCAAACATGAACTAAAACCATCTAAGAATAACAATTCAATCAAAAAATGTTCAACTAAATTCAAGAACTTCGTTGCTACTTCTGGACCTTTTCACTTAACAATTGCATTAAATTTTTGAGTAAAAAAACTCAAAAATTATGTTTTATCACCATTGAATAATAGTATTTCACTATTTCTTATGAGAAGCCCATTCTCCTCACAGTTCAATTCCACAATTAAATCCATATAAATAAGTTGGCTAGATGTCCAAAATGTCCCTCCATCATGCACTTTAGTGACTGCTGGTTCAGGCAAGGTTTGATAAGTCCACATTGATATATGATTTGGTGTGTTTTTATCTAGCATAGATTTCATGGATAAAATATTGGCATACAACAATGTATCAAGTATCAACACTTAGTGCTATTCTTGCCTCTCCAAAATGGGAACCAAATTTTTTTTTATCCACACTTAGAAGCTAAGAAATCTCAACTTGAGATCCTAAATATTGGGGATAAAAAACATGAATGGAATCCCCATCAAAATTTGCACCAAGTGGCCACCATATTAGAGGGTTAATAGTCATTGTAGAGCCCAGATGTATGTATGATTATAATCCATGTAATGAATGTTTGTGGACACTTGGAGTACCATTAATCAAAACAAAATCTGTATCATGCATATCTATTTAAGCTAATCTCTAGGAAAAATTTTCCTCCCTTGAAACATTTGAAGCCCTAAGAAGGCAAGCTGTTGAACCAATTTCTTAGCAGATCTTGCATTTCCACTATCAACAATAAGAAAAAAGGAACTTGAAGAATAAATAGCCTTGGTAACATTTTCCTACACTCCAAGTAGATGCTTCTCCACTTGGGAAATGATGGCACTATCATATCTTCCTCCCCTCACATGCTTCATAAGCCTAGAAATTTCAATGAGTTCATTTCCTAACTCTTCCATAAATATCTTTCTCTGAGAAACACAATGAGCAAGAACCAAATCATCCAAACCTGCAATAAAAACATCTAAGAATAAAAAAGAAATAAAAAATTGTTCAACTGAATTCAAGCACTTCATTGTTGCTCCTTGACCTTTTCACTTAACAATTACATTAAAAATTTGAGTTAGAAAACTCAAAAATTGTTTTTTATCACCATTTAATAATATTATTTCACTATTTCTTATGAGAATCCCATTCTCCTCACAATTAAATTCCACAGGAAAATCCATCTGAAGAAGTTGGCTAGTTTTCCAAAATGGTCCTCCATCATGCACTTTAGTGACTTCTGGTTCAGACAAAGTTCGATAAGCCCCCATTGATAGCTGAATTAGTGTGGTTTTATCTAGCATATATTTGATGGATAAAATATTGGCATCCAACAATGTATCAAGTATCAACAATCAGTGCTATTTTTGCCTCTCCAAAATGGGAACTAAACATTTGTTGATGCACACTTAGAAGCTGAGAAATATCAGCTTGATATTCTAAAGATTGGGGATAAAAAACATGAATGCAATCCCCATCAAAATCCGCACCAAGTGGCCACCATATGAGAGGGTTAATAATCACTGTAGAGTCGCGATGTACGTATGATTTTAATTCATGTAATGAATGTTTGTGGAGACTTGGAGGACCATTAATAAATAAATATCATTATCATGCAAATCTATTTAAGTCAATCTCTAGGGGAAACTTTCTTCCTTTGAAACATTTGAAGCCCTAACAAGGCAAGTTGTTGAACCACTTTCTTAGCAGATCTTTCATTTCCACTGTTAACAATTAGAAAAAATGAACTTGAAGAAGAAATAGCCTTGGTAACATTTTCCTGCACTCCAAGTAGATGCTTCTCCACTTTGGAAATGATGGAACTATCATATCTTCCTCCCCTCACATGCTTCATAAGCCTAGAAATTTCAGTAAGTTCATTTCCTAGCTCATTCATAAATATATTTCTTTGAGAATCACAATGAGCAATAACCAAATGATCCAAACCTGCACTAAAAGCATCTAAGGATAAAAATTCAATAAAAAAAAGTTCAACTGAATTCAAGCACTTCACTGTCGCTCCTGAACCTTTGAACTTAACAATTGCATTACAAAATTGAGTAAGAAAACTCAACAATTGTGTTTTATTACCATTGAATAATATAATTTCACTATTTCTTATGAGAAGCACATTCTCCTCACAGTTCAAATCAAGAGGTAAGTCCATATGAAGAAGTTGCCTAGCTGTCCAAAATGGCCCTCCATCATGCACTTTAGTGGTTTCTGGTTCATGCAAGTTTCCATAAGTCTAGATTGATAGCTGATTCAGTGTAGTTTTATCCAACATAGATTTGATGGAGAAAATCTTTGCATCCAACAATGTATCAAGCATCAACACTCAGTTATATCTTGCTTGAATTCTCTATATTCTTCAAATGATAGGTACGGATGATACTCTAGATGATAGGATGTACACATCTTCTATGCCAATTATTCTAATGGTTTGCTAGTTTTCAACGGACTTCTTGTAAATCATGTACCTATTTTGTACTTGCGACTTTTTTGTTATCTTTATTTTTTCAAAATTCAAATTCAACATAACATCAAAATAGTTCTTTGGAAACCTTAACTATGGCCCAAAATATCTCTCTGAGATATTGAAGAATATTAATTCTCTGCATTGCCTTCAATGAAATCCAAGCAGGTTATTTCACATGTAGCTTGTTGTCAATGCTTGATTTAAAGGATACAAAAATACTGTGTAATGTTCCAAAATTTTCATGCAGAAAATTGGAACATTATTTTTTTCTAATTTCACATAGGCGGAGAATAAATGGGTAAGGAGACCCATGGATAATGAAAAGCACAGTAAAATCCCTCAAATTATGAGAAGGGATCATTTTTGTATTTGATTTCACACCTCCATGTGTGAAAGGGGCTATTTTTCAAAGTGGCTAGGTCAAGTTCACCAAAGTCAAACTGCGCAAGCTATGAGGTGGAAAGCACATTGTGGTACAATGCAATAGAGAAGGAGGTAATATTACTTGAGAAGGAAAACCCTAATGAAGTGGGGCCCATGGAGAGGGAGCTCACAATTGTATAAGAGGGGGGCAAGACAACCATTTTTTCTCATGAATGGATTATTGATTTTGTTGTCTTAAGAGACAAGGAGCATACTCCTGTTGTTCAGCAGAGTTGTTGGGAGAATTCCTATTTAGGATTCCTTCCTCCTCATGAGAGGCCTCTTGAGGAATTGATCTTCAGCTTTCTCCACATCTTGGCTCAAGGCCAAATCATTCTCTTCCATCACAGCATTATTCTTGCAGCAAGAAGACATTGTGTTGCTGGGGTTGCAGTCGAGGCTTCCACCACATCACTCCGAGACGTGATTTGTAGAGAAATGAGTCTCCATTTAGTGGAGATATCATTGAGGAGTGTTATTGAGATCATTTTCAGATTTTGGAATCATGCCAAGCTTTCTCCCATCTTCATCAGCGCAGTTCCTTCCATAGACTGCATTATTTCAGAATTAGTTTGCAGTGGGGGTTTGTGCCATCACATTGGAGGGAGACATTTCCAGTGTCGGGATCAACCTTGCACTCCGAAAATCATTTGGAGGAGATTGATTCAAATTGAAGAGCATATTCTACCATCTCCTTCTATTTTGATTATGAGTTGCTGCTGCTACCCACCATCTCCAACATTTTGGTATTTTCCCATTCTGGGCATATAGTGTAGCCAATCCTCTTGAGGATTGTTGTATTATTGTTGTATCATTATTTTTAGGGGTTGAGAGCACACTCCCCCTCATTTCTTGAGCTATATTGCAATATCATCATATTTCATATTTTTATGCAGTAGTGTCTCCATAAGACTGCGCAATCATAGCTAGGGCAGTTTATGCAGCAATATATTTCATGCTTTCATGTACTTGTTCTTTGAGGTTGATCATTCCCTCTCTTGAGTGCTCTTTCCCTCAAGATATTGTACACTTCTTTTGCTGCTATGAGCTAATATAATAGTTATGAGTTCTTCTATCATTTTCTGAGATTGAAGCAAGTTTCTCTTCATGTATTTGTTTTCATATTGTTGTACCTCACTTTTGAGTGGGATTCTTCAAGAAGCTCTATAGATAGAGTCTGAAAAGAGCGAGATAGCCTCCACATCTCACACTTCCTTGAGAAGGTGACATATCCGGTATATGCCCCTTTATTCAATCTCTGGAATAGATCTTTGATTGCTGGCATTCCCAAAAAAGGAATATTACATACTGGAGAAAAGTTCCACATTTATCCTAATGACTCAAATTGATACCTGGCACATATGACATTCAATATAAATGATGCCATGTAAAATTTAGGTTGTTGTCCCTCTAGTGGATTTTGGGTTCATTTTACATTTCTTGTGATGGAGGCTGCTAGAATCTCTAGCAAATTAAATATACTCCCATCCTTAGGAAGCCATACACCAAGCTTCGATTTGTAGCTCATAGACGAGAGGAAGAATGTGTCATAGAAAAAAGGGAAGAGTGACAACGGTGGAAAAAATCATAGTATAAATTTGATTTGGGAGCATCGTTGTGTAAGGAAATGGAGTTTATCTAATGGGAAATATTGCACCATTATAAAAAGGATTGCGAGGGGATTTAGCTTAGCCCAACATTGTTGCACAAGAGCTGAGTAGAGGGGGCACCATTGCATGGAGATATGCATACAAATATGCTATGAGATGAAGGAAAAGAATAAAATGGTCGAGTGTATAGAAATATAGGCTTAGAGGATGAGGGAAATTTAATACCAAAAGATGTGAAATGAGTAGCACTGAATTATTTATAAATTGAAATGGGGGCATTGGAAGGTCAAAGGCTAGAAGGTGTTGGGTTGTACGAAATTTAAAGCGCCAAGAGACAAAAAATGATAAAGAAAGGTGCAAGAAGTAACCCGATGCCTAACACAACGATCTAGCTCTTGGAATGAATGTAATATCCAACACCGTAACACACTTTATTATGCTTTCTTTCACCAATGAGATAAAGGCTTCAGATACAAGAGAGCAAGGTAAAAATGACATGGGCCTCATCCTATATATAATATTATCACACATGTGAGGGTCTTAATGCGAATTAAATGCATCCGTGGGATAATTATTGCAATAATACTAAAGGGAGTGCACTAAATGGAATTTCTGCACTGTGTTGTGATAATGAGCAACACTACACAGCCCTAAGGAGTAGTGCTGATGGATTTTATTTGCGATGCATCGCACATCGTCATAACAACTTCATTACTTCAGTCTCAAAATCTAAGAGACATTTTCTAGCCCATTAAATGACCGCACCAATAATTTGTAAATGAAATATTAGGATCATATATCTCTATCTATTTTGTTGTCATTCTCAAATTTCAGAACCTCAACCTTAAAAACAATCAACTCTAAACCATGAAGCATGAACTACTAAAAGAATACCCCTGCTTGATTTATCACATAGAACTGTACAAGAAGACTTGTGATTTTCTTAGCCTATAATATGATTTTATAACTTACTAAGACTGATGCAACAATTGCTGTGTTGGAAGAGCAACTTCAGAATGTGCAACAGTCCATTGAAATTTTTTTGACTCAGCTTCAGCTTCTTGCTTGCCGGGTAAGACTCCAAACTATTCGCTCTTTAGTACTTTCAAAAAATAAATTTATGTTTGATTGGTTAAAACTTAAAAGGTTTGGTTAAAACTAAGAGCATTTTGCATTTATTCCTCTCTCTTTATTCTATTGCTTGTTTTGATAAAGAGAATTGTTGTATTCCTGTAGTTGTAATAACACGCTTCCACAGAGAATTTTTTGAATATGTATATGTGCAGTTTAGCATATATGACTAACTTTTGTCTTGGTACTTAGTCAAGGGTACCAATGACTTGTAAACATAATTTATATGCAAAAATATAAAGTGATCATGTAAAATTATTCCTAATGAGAGCCCAAGGCCAAGACCCCGCTAGTGAATGTGTATCATTTAGACCATGAAATATGATGTTAATAAGGCCTGAGTGAGGCCTGTGATAATGATGTGAACATGTCAGTGTCCCTGATAAATTAACATACACAACATATAATAGCCAAGGGGAACATGGGAACAACCATGGGCTGACAGATGGCAAATGGCTAAACTGAAGATGAGGGGCACATGACTTTTCCCTGTTGACTCAAACATTATATACCCCCTTTACGAAGTAATTTAGTATTAGAGAAAGGACACCTAGCTATAAATGGAAATTAGGTGTTCCACATACCAATGAATATATTATTGTTCTTCACTGCAAATTGAGATTGTGATCTTCAAACAGTCTACAAACGGAGATTTTTGAACATCTTCTCTAATATTTTCAGTGACCTATCTCTAAGGTTTTTCAGTGAAAAGACAGAAGTAGTAGGCCTTGACCCATAGGAGGGCACCTACAGGTAGACACAACAACCTTCACCATCAATAGCATAACATGCTCCCATTTCCTTGCTTAGAAAAATGAGAAAACAAGAGCAAGTGGCAATGTGTTTTTTTGGAAAAATGTGGAAGAATTACATGAAAAAGTTAACATAATTATATTTCATGGATTTTCCACATTGAGACATTTTCATGAGAAGGAAATATGCAAGCACTGTTGGCTCAATAATGCCCATGTGCACTTATATTTTTAAAAACACCTTTGAGATTCATCTTTGATGGCTCAACGTTGTGTCTGTGTGTGAGCCAACACACATACACACATAGAGATTACACACAAAAACACAAACGTAATTATTATAAATATTGATGTAATTCAAATAGAAAATATGCAATACTATGGACCTATAACCAATACCAACTTTTTAACGTTATAAATTGTATCCTAACTCGAAAAAAAATAACAATGATTTTGTTTTGTGTAGTGAATTCTTGGCATTAAAATGAATCGGTAGAGCAACTTTAGATATGTTGCGTAGAATAAATAGTTAGTGATGATATATTGATGTTTGTAGGAAAAATCCAGGCCAATTTTCCATCATGAAACCATCCTTATTTTTGGGGTTTGTCCCCTAGCCTTCATTGTCAGCCCCCCTAGTTGGGGGTGACAAGTGTCCTATCCATCATTCTACTGGTCAGTGGCTTATCCCCTTCTAGAATGATGAGCATGAGGATATAATATAAGATGCAATAAGATAATTTTATTAGTGTCTAAGTGACCACAAAACTAGGTCAACCTAGCTAAAATTGAGATTGTGATCTTCAAGAAAATTTATCATAATCTGAATGAGGAGGAGGTTATTTGTAGATCTCATTGTGTTCACTTAGTACAATAAATATTATGTTGGGTGAACCCTTCAACCTTGAAAGACTGAGCTAAGTGGGGAGATTTGAATCATGGGTGGAAATCATTTTATGTACATGGAGTAACCCCTGGAAAAAACTCAAGGAATCAATGTAATTTGTTAGATCTAGGTCCAACTTTCTAACCTACACCTGGACCTACAAATGAAAGTTGGAAACTTGACACATATTATAACACCACCACACCAAGTAAATTTGCTGCAATTTTAAGCATTTTTAAATAAACTTGTATTTAATATTTCTTTTTTTTCCATATGAGATATAAGATTTCAACTCCAAATAATTGGCATGTTTTTTGGAACAAAATGACCCAAGGGAGTTTATGACCTAACAAATAGACTTCCAGAAAATGGTGGTAGGGAGAAATTGGCTGCAAATACTCTAGGTCTGCTCCTAGGCTAATATAGCAGATATACAATTACCAGAACAGGGACACTCATTCTACTATAAAAGGGGTCATTGGGCTAGGGAACCCACATATATTAAATTTATGTTGTTGGCCAATAGGAAGGCCTTCCAAAATAAATGAGGTGAAGACTGGCTATTTTGACTCGATATAGGGCTCCTACATTGTTTCAACCTGATACAACCAATGCTTCTTCTCATAGGGAAATTTCCAAGCTCCATTGAGCTGAATATACAAAACTCATTTTAGGCTTAGCCAACAATATCCATTCACTAGCTGTCACTTCCTAAACACTTTGGTGCAGTTCCCTCTCCAATCTCACGAGTTTCCACTATGTTTCAATGCCTTTCATACCAATCTTGAGCAATATATTTTTTGGAATAAAACTTTTTATGTGCTCTATAATTGACTTTTCAGTAAATGCTAAATTAAATGCCTTCAATTCGGACCATCTCTTTCCAGACTTGGGTTTTCAAATAGAAAAGATCAATGATTGTGGTGATATCTTTCTTAGGCAAGTGCTTGGCTGAGAATTAGGAAGTAGGTCACTTTCTCGAAAGTAGTGACCTACTGATCTGAAAATCGAATTACTTGAAAATGTGTGCAAGGTATCCATTTCCATTTAATTAAATGTGTGCAAAATTCTTCATGTCTTGCTGATTAAACAAAGTGCTTTTGGTAACTGTTTATCAGTTTATGTGGGAGGGTATGTTATTTAAATTTTTTTTTTAACATATTAAATCAGAAATGCACAGCAAAATAACTTCAGCATAATATGACTCAGATATTTGGTGAGCAGTTCACCCCTCCTGGGCTACGTCTGCTGGACCAAGCCTCCCAAAATGAGCTTTTCCTCTTGTATTAAAATGCTCCAAAAGGCTAATACAAGTTTAAAAGTGTCTAAATAGACAAATATGACTGTAAATACATAATCATAAGACATGAAAATGCTAAAAATTCCTTTCAATATTCACTAAACAGTGACAAATTACCATAAACAGTGCCTTCTTCAATAAGGCCCTGATGGCTCTTTGAACTCCTATGAAGCTTTTCTGGATTTAGAATTCCTCAAACAACTCTGAAACCTCTTCCATTAGGTTCAGAAGGTTGAGATTAGCTGAAAATGGTTTTTGGATCACCTCAAATAGTGAGGTACAACTCCAAATAACTCAATTTCCCCAATGGCCCTGGTGGCTCTCCAAGATTCCTTGAAGCTAAAATGGCGATAGAACACCTCTACTATCTCTGGAAACTATCCCAATGGCTTTGGAATGCTGAAAATACCCAAAATTGACCAAAATTTCATCCAATTTGGTCCAATATTGGAGAATTTATGACAGAAACAACATTCTGCCCAATCTGCCCTAAACAAGCTCCACCAAATGTGGAGAAACTGCAGATAGCCCAACTCTGCCTGATTTGGTGGGCGCACTCCAGAAATGGCAGACCCTCTAACAATTACATTAAATTTTAAGCGGGCGGTCACATGTTTATCGCCGAGAAAATCGCATGCTAAATGGTTTTAAAAACGTGGCATTTAAAATTTGAATAACATGGCCACATGCCATGGTTTTCTAACCATTTACCACCGCAACCGTAACATAAATAGAAATGGTTAATATTTTGTTTAATCGTGGTCACATTTATTTGTAACATGGTTTGACCAACCGTGTTCTCCATCGGTTGTAAGCCCTCAGGCCTTGGTTCTCGACCCTGTGTTCATGTGGTATGGGGGCTGGCCCCCTTTTGCCGCCAACAAAAATTAATTCAAACAATAAATATATGCAGTGATTCATATATGTTAAGAAGTACATCGATGTCACAATGGTAAGTTGTGTGCCTTGCGGAGACGAGGTCTCGTGTTCAGATCCTGCCGAGACACAATAATTTTAAACCTCCAAAATTTCTACCGACCAGGGGGCTACGTGGCTGCCTCCGGGCCTACCACGTGGCAACCCATGATTGGCCCAAAAATCCAAATTCAAACCAATACCCAATACACAATTGCCACTTGTCATAAAATGATTGGCCCAGGTGGAATATTTCAAGGAATGATCTGAGGAATATTCCAAGAATATTCCTTGGAATATTCCTTTTTTAATTTTTCAAAATTTGAAAGTCAAACCAGGTCAACTCAGTTTTTTGTTGTTTACTGAAAACTTGAAACTTGCATAAATTTCACATATGATGTCGGATTTGAGTGTCGTTCATGACACCAGGATCATATCGACGAGGCCTATCCAGTCGTTCAGGTTGCAAGTGATTTTGAGCACTTTCAATTTTGAGTTTTGAGCTTTTTCCATAGCTCGGACTTGAGCTCCTAATCACCTACTTATGTTAATAACACAGTTGTTGTACTTGTCACTAAGGATTTTTACTTTTAAAAATGAACCTATATAGGAAGATGCAAAAAAAATAAGGTAAAATAACATGTTTGAATTTAAAATTGTATGAAATTTTGATTTATAAGTTGAATTTTAAATCATATGAAAAGTTAAAGTTATGTGCTTTGTCACGGGGCTTGTTGAATGTCCCTAAAATTATGATTTCCCCCCAATTCTTAACCCTCTTCTACGCATGTGATAAAAACAATTGACTCTCTTAATCACACAGGTCAAAAACCTCTTGCTAAAACTCTTATGAAGTATTTGTTTCGTTTCCAGTTTTATGAAAATGTTTAAAACCCCACATTCCTTGGAAGATAACATTTTCAACAACTATTCTAATTTTTTAGGTGGATTTATTTCATTTCCAGTATATTGTTTGTTCAAATTATTTGGCACCATTTTTAAGCAATATATCCACAGTCTGGTCATTTTTTGCATCTAAATAAGTGTTAAGGTATTTTAAACTCTATGTTAGCTAAAACTTTATTGTGAAATTTGAAACAATTTGGCATGACTAGTTGAACATTTTTGTTTCACCCATCTATTCTACTCCACAAGGGCAGGAATGAAAGAATAAATTAGGAAGAATATGATAAGCAGTTATATAAGAAGAATGATAAATATCTCCCCTCAGATGAATGTTATGTGCAGAAAGAGAGAGGAGAGCCTTATGCCAACAAAATTATCAATCAACATAAATTGTGAATTTAAAAAAACCCTGACGTTGAGTTTATCATCCTCACTTCAAATATCCATTTAATATTTTTGGTATGCCCTAATAGAGTTACAAAATTCTTTCCAGATAGCTCAAATTATTGAAGGCCTTGAAGTGCGAGCCCCAAAGATAATTCTTACATATTCAGTGACATGTTTCCATTGTTCTTCTTTCTGCACAAATATCCTCGGATGAAATTGTAGCATTATAACTAGAAGTCAAATAAATATAATTCTCTTGAGTACCCTTTTGATGCACATACCATAAGGTATTTAGAAAAGAGATACATCTTCATTATGTCTAATAATGTGAGCACACTGTATTTGGAATCTGGAGAAACGATCTTGACTTATGTTCCAATATTTTTCAATAAATGTCATTTAGATGTGAAAAATCCTGATAATCCTCCTTTCTGTTTTAAACAACATATCTAATAATGACAGAAAGGATGGAAGGACTTATAACTAGGTATAATGATTATAGTGATACCATGTAATTCAGGGTATTCAAAATCACGTGTATAACAATATAAAACCTTGGAACATGATTCCATTCCCAAAAAATTGACACACACATCCAATGCTCGAGAGCATATATCTCAACAACTCCTCTGATACATAAGATCCCCTTGTTATTATATCTTTCCACTTTTAGGAAAGTGATTTCTTTGCATTCTAGAATACAACATCCCTCACCCCATCAATTATTTTAGAGTGTTTGAATGCTATACTTTGACTAATAAATCCTTAAAGTAGTACATCTCCTTGATGAAGGAAACGTGACTGAAAATTGTTTATCAAGTGGTACAATAATCTGGGTGTTATTCATGAACATGCATTTTTACTGTATCTGTTATAGGTCAATTTGGGCACCATTCCCAATGAATTGGTTAACTGGGCATCATCTCTAGGACCGATGATCAAGGATCTATCATTCCCTATCACCTCAATTGCTACATGCCCTAAGACAGGAAAAAACATAAATCAAACAAGACTTTCATCAAGCAAGGATTTCCATGGTTTGAAGGTTATTATTTAACATATGAGAGCTCACCAACGTAAGCTCTAAGGGGCCTAAGTGCGTTGCATATGCAGGTAGCTCCATTCAAGGCTGCTCTGTAGAGCACTTCTTGACATTCAAAGGTGCATTGGTCACATTGGGAGCGAAATTCTCATTGTTCCGGAATATCCACCTGGCTAGTGTCTTCTAGAAGGGTTCACATGTGTCAAGCTTCGGATCCAAGTGTCCATTTGACATCTACATGAATGGAAACATGTCTTGCCTATTTTTGGAATGTTATTGATTGCAAAAAAACCTACAGTTCATCTATAAATTGAACACAGATCTAAGTTTTTGAGGAGGAAGAATTTGAGTAGAGAAATGCTAGAGAATTTTCAATAGAGAGTTTGATTTGTGGAGTTGCTGCTACAGAGATTTATGTTGTGATGAGACTTGGGAACATTGTTGGAAGGTCACTTCAAGTCAGTCTCTATGTTGTAACCTCTCCTTCTATCATCAATAAAGAGTACTTATTATTTTTCCCTACATTCATCTATGTTAACTTTGATTTTCCATGTTGCAAGATCTTAGTTGATGAATGTAATTTATGCTTAACTGATTTAGCTAACTAGCTTGAATATATATCTATATTATTGCATCTTCTGATGTTTTAGTGTCCTTTCTTGTAGGAAGCATTCAACCATCAAACTGCTTGAATTTGAAGCTATAGTGGAAGCGACAAAAAGGAGAAATTTGGAAGCGACTGAAACAAGTAAGCCTTTAATCCTCTTTTTTTATCTGTTCTGAGTTGGGAGAAATGATATTATAGTCATTCACCTATTGTTCTAGACTAGACATCGGTCTAGGGAAGTGTAGTTTATCCGTAGATTACAATTCTGGCCCAACAAACTGGCGACTCTGCTGGGGAGAATTTATCTTGTTTCTAGGTATTTTAGTCTCTGATTTACTTTCTAAATCCACCCAGTAGTTGTTTCACATAAATATTATACTTTCTCAGAGCTTAATTTGCAAAGTTAGTGAGCCAAAAAGTAGCTTTTTCTTTGTTTACTACACCCAATGCACCCTTGGTTAGGGCACAGTGCTTTGCAGAGCACTGTCTCCCTTCCCAGCCTACGTTGCAGAGCACTGTCTCCCTTTGGAGACTACGTTGGTTCCTGAAAGGGACCAAATCCCCTTGAATCTGACTTTGTACTTTGTTCAGTTTTGTTTGTTGATTTGTTCTGAAAAGTTTGATGCTCAATTGACAAGTAACTCTATATATTTCTTCTCCTTTGACTGAAAATTTGCTCAATGTTGTTTTAAAAAAAATTTCATTATCATTGACAAGTTGATTTCAAAGTACTTTTTATGGTTGCATTAAGAATCGTTTGCTTTCGAAATAGGAAATTGTCATAAACTCTTCATTTCCTTGATAGGAGAAATTTTTTTTGAAGTCCTCATTTTTCCTTCAAAAGAGAAATTGTTGTTTGTATTCTTCATTTCTCGAAAGTAAAAAGCATTTCGATTATTGATCTAGTGCACCTATTTTCTGCATTCATAATAGTAAGGAAAATGAAAAGAAAAACTTGCATTTGCATGAAGGATTGTGTGTTTTTTGCAAAAGGAAAATTAGGAAATCTGCATTTAGTTTGAGATTCATTGATTTGTTTTTGTTCATTGATTTTTTGTTGAAACCTTAGTTAAACTGAGAGGGGGGGGTGAATCAGTTTAACACATTCATGAACTTTTTAAACTTTCAATTAAAATTATTTACAATTTAACTTCATGATCAACTTTATATGTGAACAATCTCAATATGTGAGCAGAAGTATTAAGATAATGTAACAACAAACTTATTATGAGAGCAACTAGTATTAAGCAGATTGAATAATCATATCAACACATAAAAATCACACACAGAGACAACAGATATAAGTGGAAACCCATAAAGGGAGAAAACCACATCTTATTATTGTTGTGAGGCAAAGGCAAGCTCCAACTCCCTCTCACCACTGATTTTCCGTAGGCACCAACCTACAGAAGGCTCAAACCTCAATTATGCAAGGTACAACTTGCAAGGAAGCTCCAACTCCCTCACTTTTTCATAAGAGAAACACTTGCTAATTTACCTTGGATATCAGCTCTGTTCTGTACCTTTTTTTTTTACTACTGTCCTCCAGTCTTTATATCTATCTTATTTATTTCCTCTGCTGCATTCTCATTTCTTTTACCAGCTTATTCAGAAATATGTATTCATTTCAATTTTTACAGTGGGATTTTGTTTTTCTCTTGATACTTGCCAATTACATCACAAACAATGTAAAATAAATTTAAAACCTTTTCATTCAATTACAGTATGAATTTCAAATCAACCCCTTCAACACTCTACTCACTCTATTTTTTCTCTCTCTCTCTCTCTCTCTCTTCTCCTGCCATCTTTGTATTTTTCATTTTTGCATTTTCCCTATTCATTGCAGTTGTATAACTGATGTATATACACTTTTATTTTAATACAACACAACCAACTCTCAGCATTATATTAAAAAAAAAAAACTTTTTAACAATATAAAACACCCTTTCGGGCCCACTTCCTCATATCAAAGTCTATTGTGTAATGGTTCTGGTGTATGTTAAACCAACAATAAGTCTCCGCCCATCACATATATTAATATATATATATATATATATATGTCAACACTTTACCACGTATCCAAACCACAGTAGTGTAATATTTGTTCGGGCCCACATATATAAATTGGTTCTCTTCATTATTCATCATCACCTTGGTTCAAACCCAAAATCCATTTAACTTCCAGAACAAAACCTTTTGGATCAAATAGTTGGGCCCACCTCCAATGAGTATTATAAATAATCGCTCATAAAACAACAACCCATACTATACTTATTCAAATCAATATTCGAATGTTACAATGAAACCAATTGCATATTCATTTAATTTGACCTCTGTAACTTTAATAGCAATAAAAGAGGGTCTCACGTTTACTGGCATATTCATCAACCTTTCGATTAAATAATTATCCACACCTTAATACTTTTTGCACGGCCAAAAAGGCACTTTGCTTCTTATAAATATACATATGGGAAATTAACATTACAAACCCCGACATCAACAAATACCAAACATAGACCTTGGCCAACTCATATAATTCATATATTAAGGTCCTATATAATCCTTCGATTTTATTTAAAAATAAAGGCCCGATATATTATATATCCAACCATAATATATATGTGTGTGTGTGTGTGTGTGTGTGTGTGTGTGTGTGTGTCAACACATATATACATTCTGATTACCTTTCTCACATTTTATAATACGCCCGCATACAGTTCATTATACAAGGTTCGTCATTGTATATATATATCAACATATTATAGCATTCGGGCCCACAGTACTTATAACACAGCATCATAAATCATCGTGCCATCCAATGGTTGTAGATTCATCACACTACCAACCTTCAATCCAACGACAATCACGCAATGTCACACAAATCATATGCACAGGTGTTAATCATTCTAACTCACGCAATGAACCAGTCCCACTCGTTAACTTACCCCTCGCATCCAATGGTCATGAGCTTATCGCTCCTTCAATCTCAATCCGACAATCCTTGATGAGTTTCGCGTTTTTTATTGATACAAACGTTAGCACTTTAAAATTGCATGATAAACATTGTTTTGTAAAAACCACCTTAGAAGACATGTTGATTAAAGACATAGATCGCGTTCGAAATGTGAAATCCACTTACCACTTTAAACACCACGCGATACTGCCAGTTTTCTTTCCCAAAACTACCCTTACTGTTTACTCCAGGTTCCGTTCTATTCGTGGTTCCACTTCAAATTCTTCGCACCTTCGTTATATATATATACTCTGCTCGAGGTTCCATTTCTTATTCTTCAACACTTTATATATGAACTATTCCTTAGCATATAAACCCCTATTTCATTCTCATTTTAATACAGCACTACCATAGGTTTAACACTCAATTGCATTAGGTTTTTACTGATCAATGCTTGGTTCCACCTCTTACCCTCAGGGTTCTGTTTTAACCCTTTCACATTTTATTATAAACATTTCATTGTGCTCTCGGCACCTCCACATGTTAAAACAACAGTTCTATCAGAATTTACAATGCTCATTCAAGGTTGGAATCTAGATTCTACAAAAACTCACTCTGTCTATATATAGAAGTTGCCATAGGATGAGCGTTAATAGCTTTTCAACTTTGCGTTGTGGCCCTGAATACTCCCCTAATAGTTTGTGCTTCTTTCTCTGTGAACCCTTCTCTGTTGGAACCCTCTGGATCTTTGTATTCTCTATATATTTTGCTGCCCTGTCTCTATATTCTCGGTACATTCTGCTGCCCTGTCACTGTATTCTCTGTATATTCTGCTTCCCTGTCAAATGTAAATAAACTCTCACTCTGTCTCTACAAGCCTTATATCTGCTGTTGTAGTGAAAATAACCTCTCACTATGTTCTTCTCATTCTCCCTGTAAATGTTACTACACCATTCACCAAAACCCTGGACCCCTCTTTCTATCTTCTCCTTTGCCTCTGCTGCTGTATTTGTCATCTCCTTTGCCATTAATGACAACATTTCCAACAATCTCCCCCTTTGGCATTGATGGCAATACACTTCCTCCGCTAGGCCTTTTAACATATTCCTCTGCTAGGCCTTTTAACATATTCTCTGTCTGTAGCTTTTCCTCCCCCTTTGACATCAATGGCAAAGGGTTGATATTTTGATCTTGAGGACCTGTATTCCTTGTTAATTGGTCTCTCCCTGGAATGATGTTTTCTTTTCTGTTCTCCCCCTGAAACGATGCTTTCTCTTCATATCAGAGAGTAGCATCTGCAGACACTACCCTTAGTTTATCTCTCAAATATTCAAATGGTTCTCTAGCAAGAGGTTTTGTGAATATATCTGTTGTTTGTTCTTTTGTTGGCACATATTCCAACTTCACTACCTTCTGTGCTACTTGTTCTCTGAGAAAATGGTACTTGATTAGAATGTGTTTAGTTTTTTAATGAAGTACAGGACTTTTTGATATACATATTGAACTTGTATTATCACATTTGATAGAGATAGGTTCATCAATGCTTACCTTCATGTCTTGGAGGGTTTGTTTCATCCACATGACTTGTGTGCAACATGTTGTTGCTGCTATGTATTATGCTTCTGCTGTAGATAGAGAGATAGATGTTTGTTTCTTTCTTAGCCATGCCAACAGAATTTCTCCTAAATAGAATGCACCTCCACTTGTGCTTTTCCTGTCATCCACACAGCTGGCCCAATCTGCATCTGTATATGCTGTCAAAATGAAGTTTTTTCCTTTTGGATACCATAGCCCATGATGTGTAGTCCCTTGTAGGTATCTGAATATCCTCTTAATTGCTAGTAAGTGATTTTGTTTTGGTGCTACTTGATATCTTGCCACAAGTCCTACAGGTAGCACAATGTCTGGTCTAGAAGCTGTTAGGTATAGCAGACTTCCAACCATGGATCTGTAAAGTTTTTGATCTACATCAGTTGATCCATCATCTGCACAAAGTTTACATCCAATAATCATGGGAGTTGACACAGGTTTGCAATCTTCCATTTTCAACCTTTTCAGCATCTCTCTTAAGTATTTTTCTTGTGAGATCAAAGTGCTTGTGTTCTTTTGTTGTATTTGAAGTCCTAAATAGAAGGTGAGGTCTCCAATCATAGACATCTCAAACTCTGATTTTATCTCTTCAGCAAATCCTTTTGTTAACTCATATTTGTTGCTTCCAAACATGATATCATCTACATACACTACTACAATCAGAAGTTCATTTTCATTTTCTTTTATGTACAAATTGCTGTCTACTCCTCCTTTCTTGAACCCTTGTTTTTGCAAGTATTTGTCCAGCCTTGAGTACCATGCTCTAGGAGCTGGTTTCAGCCCATATAATGTTTTCTTTAATTTAATGCACACATAGTCTTCATTATCTGTTAAGGAGAATCCTTCTGGTTGTTCCATGTAGACTTCTTCCTCTAAATCTCCATTCAGGAAGGTGGACTTCACATCCATTTGATATACCTTGAAGTCATGGTAGCAAGCAAAAGCTAAAAACATTCTAATAGCTTCCATTCTGGATACAGGGGAAAAAATTTCATCATAATCAAGACCTTCAACCTGTGAATATCCCTTGCATACAAGTCTGGCTTTATTTTTTATTACCTTTCCTTGTTCATTCATCTTATTCTTGAATACCCATTTTGAGCCAATGACATTTTTCTCACTGGGTCTTGGAACTAGTTCCCAGGTATTGTTCTTCTCAATTTGGTCCAATTCTTCATTCATAGCATTCACCCAATGTTTGTCTTTGCTGGCTTCTTCAAACTTCTTTAGCTCTATTTGTGATAACATAGCTAGGTATACCTCTTCTGTCTGTTCAGTTAGTTTTCTTCTTGTCTGTACACCTACCCTCTTGTCCCCAATGATTTGATCTTCTGGATGGTTCTTTTGAATGTATCTTGAGGGGCCTTTTGAGCTTAGTTCAGTATCTTCTGTTGTATTTCTTATTTCATCATCATCTTGGTTCTCTTCTTCATGATCTTCTGGAGGATTGCTGCAACCTGTACTTCTTGTCTTGTCTGATAGTTCTTCATCAAATCTTACATCAATGCTTTCCACAATTTTGTGAAGTATTTTGTTGTAGCACCTGTAACCTTTACTCTTGGATGCATATCCTAAAAATATTCCTTCATCTGATCTTGCATCAAACTTTCCCAGATTTTCATCATTATTTTTTATGAAACAAATTCTTCCAAAGAATCTAAAGTGCTTGATTGATGTTGGTTTACCATGCCATAGTTCATAAGGAGTCTTGTCACTATTTGGTTTTAAATGAGATTTTTTTAGAATATGCACAGATGTGTGTATTTCTTCTACCTAAAGGGTTTGAGGAATGTTACTTTCTTGCATCATGGCTCTGGAAATATGTTGTATAGACTTGTTTTGTCTCTCTGCCAGTACATTTTGTTGAGGTGTACCTGCAATTGTGAACTGTTGTTTTATCCCATGTTCATTGCATAGGTCTGCAAAATCATAGTCTGTGAACTCACCTCCTTTGTCTGATCTGATGCACTTTAGCTTGCATCCTGTTTGATTTTCTGCCAATGCCTTGAATATCTTGAATTTCTGAAGTGCTTCTGATTTGTATTTAAGAAATGCAACCCATGTCATTCTGGAAAAATCATCTATTATTAGCATGAAATAGGATTCTCTACTTGGTGTTTTAGTTCTTTAAGGTCCACACAGATCCATGTGAACAAGTTGAAGAGGTCTACTTATAGATAGTTTCTCTTTGGTTTTGAAGGATGTGCGGGTCTGCTTACCTAGTTGATAGGATTTACATATGGTATTTGAAGGCTTCTTTATGACTGGCATATCTCTGACTGCATTTTTCTTGCTTAGACTTTTGATATGATCAAAGTTTAGATGTCCCAATCTTCTATGCCATAACCATGACTCCTCAAGTTTGCTAAGATGACATTCTTCATTCTCTTCTTTCACTATGTAGACATTGCTTTTTGTTCGAACACCTTTGATCAGGGTCTTTCCAGTGGTGCTTGATCTTACTTCACAGTCTTGTGCTCTAAAAATAACTTCACAGCCTTTATCACACATTTGACTAACACTCAGCAGATTTTCTTTCAGCCCATCCACAAATAGTACATCCTGGGCTTTTCCTCTGCCATTATCCAGACTGACTGAGCCTCTACCATTGATTTTTCCTGCTTTATCATTGCCAAAATTAACATTTCCAGATTTATTTTCATCAAAGGTTATAAACTTGTTTCTATCTCCAGACATATGCTTTGAGCAACTGTTGTCCAAATACCATTGACTTTTCAGATCTTGAGCTATTAGAGCCAAGTCAGATTTATTCAACTTCTTTTTCCACTGCAAGCATCCTTTTGTTTGGTACCTTTTCTGAGGTGATGAACCACATTCTCTGAGAGGACATTTGGAAGACATATGTCCACTTTTATTGCATACACAGCATTTGAATATATCTTTAGCAGAATTATGAATATGAGTAAGCTCTCCATGATTCATAAACCTCCTTGAGGTTCTGAACATCAGTCTTTGTCCATGTTTTCTGCATTCTATGATTTTATGGCCAAATTATTTACAGTAAAAACAGTATCCATAAAAACAATTTGCATACCTGATGAAAGGTTGTCTTCTCCATTTGTTTGCTTGAGGAAATATTTTCATTGTTTGCATCCTTTGCTAGTTTGTATTAATTCTTCTTGTATGAAAATATGCAGCAATATTTCCTAGTTTGTGGTAGGCATAACAGGTGGCATTTTTCATAGGGGGAAAGACTCTCCTTTGATGGCTTCCAAATTTGACATATTCAGGAGTATATAAGCCTTTTTCAGTTGACATTTTATTTATTTCATCCTTTGTCATTTGTGATTCCTTATGGTTTCTATCTACTTCACTGCATATTTCTTCTTCTTTAGGAATCTCCTGAGCTGCTTTGATATCCTCATCTTCTTTTACAAAAATGATATTTTTGTTTTCTTTTTCTTTGCCTTTGCTTGATTCTCCTTCATAGCCTATCCCAGTTTTTATCAGAGGAGATCTTTGAGCATCTATAATTTCATTCAACTTACCAGAGCTTGTCACTAGAGAAGTATTTATTTTCCTTTGGGCGTTTTCTAATTTCTTCCTTAAGCATACTACTTCTTCTTCCAATTTCTCTTGTTCCTGAGTTTTATCCTTAATTTGCTTAAGTAAAATGTCTTCTACCTTCTTGGCTTCTTCAAGCTCTACTTTCAACTGAATGAGGACTTCTGAATTTTGTTCTTCTCTTACATATTTGAGGGGAATGTCTTTCTGTTTTCTGCACTTCAGTTTGAGTCTGTCAATTTCCTCCAGTGCACTTCTTAGCTCCCCCTCAGGATCCACTTCACCTTCTTCCTCATCTTCTAGAAGGCATTCTTCCAGCTCTTCTATAGAGATTAATACAAATTCTAATGTTCCTTCTTCACTTGAGAATTCAGCTGAGTCTTCAGATGCACTGTTGTCTTGCTAAGCATAGAAATATTTTCTATTGAATCTCTTCCCTTTCTACCAGTTCTTTGATATGGTTTTCTCTAATTCCTGAGTCTGATTCTTTGTTTTCTTATAAGGACACTTAGAAGCATAGTGTCCAACTCTTCCACAATTGAAACATTTAAATGGAAGTTTACCTTTATATTTACCTGAGCCTTTATCCAATTTTCTGATAAATTTGGCCTCTTCTTCATCAGAGCAAGAGCATATATCTTCTTTTTCTTCTTTCTTCTTCTCTGTCTTAAAGGTTGTTTCCCTTACATTTGACTTTTTCTTTGGCAATCTCATCTCATAGGCTGTAAGTTTTCCAAGTAGCTGATTCATGGTCAAAGTTTCCCAATCAGTTTTTTCTTCTATGGCAGAGACCTTGGGATTAAACCTGGATGGTAAAGATCTTAGGATATTTTGAACAATTACACATTCTTGTATGGTTTCTCCTAGAGCTTTCATATTATTAACAATTTCTGCAACCCTTAAAAAGAAGTTGGCAATGTCTTCATCATCATTCATATTTAAATTTTCAAACTGGGCTCTATAGACTTGAAGTTTGGTTGTCTTCACCTTTTTGTCACCCTCATGGATATTTTCTAGAGTTTCCCACATTTCTTTGGTAGTCTTGTTGTGCATTACTTTGATAAATTTTGCCTCACACAGTCCATTCAAGATTGCATTCTTGGCCTTTGCATTAGCCACACAATCTTGTTTGGCTTCTTTCTCTGAGACATTTGCCTTTGAGTCATATCCAAATTCCACAACAGCCCAAACTTCTATTCCTAAAGACATTATGTATGTTCTCATTCTGATTTTCCAGAAGGCATAATTTGCACCAGTGAAAAAAGGGGCTTTGTTAGTTGAGGATCCTTCTTGACTAGCCATCCTGGGGACCTAGGATCTCCTTTCAGTTGTTAAACTAATACAAGAAGGAACCCGCTCTGATACCAATTGTTGAAACCTTAGTTAAACTAAGAGGCGGGGTGAATCAGTTTAACGCATTCATGAACTTTTTAAACTTTCAATTAAAATTATTTACAATTTAACTTCATGATCAAATTTATATGTGAACAATCTTAATATGTGAGTAGAAGTATTAAGATAATGTAACAGCAGACTTATTATGAGAGCAACAAGTATTAAGCAGATTGAATAACCATATCAACACATAAACATCACACACACAGACAACAGATATAAGTGGAAACCCATAAAGGGAGAAAACCACATCTTATTATTGTTGTGATGCAAAGGCAAAATCCAACTCCCTCTCACCACTGATTTTATGTAGGCACCATCCTACAGGAGACTCCAACCTCAATTCTACAAGCTACAACTTGCAAGGAAGCTCCAACTCCCTCACTTTTTCATAAGAGAAACACTTGTTGATTTACCTTGGATATCAGCTCTGTTCTGTACCTTTTTTTTTTTACTACTATCCTCTAGTCTTCATATCTATCTTATTTATTTCCTCTGCTTCAATTCTGCATTCTCATTTCTTTCACCAACTTATTCAGAAATATGCATTCATTTCATTTTTTTACAGTGGGATTTTGTTTTTCTATAGAGACTTGCCAATTACATCACAAACAATTGTAAAATCAATTTAAAACCTTTTCATTTAGTTACAGTATGAATTTCAAATCAACCCCTTCAACAACTCTACTCACTCTATTTTTTCTCTCTTTCTCTGTCTTCAACTGCCATCTCTGTCTTTTTCGTTTTTGCATTTTCCCTGTTCATTGCAATTGTATAACTGTTGTATATACAACTATCTTTTAATACAACACAACCAACTCTCGGCATTATATTAAAAAACTTCTGTAATGAAAACACCACATACCAGATTACTCATATCATAGTCTATTGTGTGAGATTAACAGGCGTATATTAAACCAACAATAAGTCTCACGCCCAACACACACACACACACACACACACACACACGGATATATATATATATATATATATATATATATATATATATATATATATATATATATATATATATATATATATATATATATATATATATATATATATATGTATGTATGTATATATGTCAACACTTTACCATGTATCCAAACCACATCAGTGTAATATTTGTTCGGGCCCACATATATAAATTGGTTCTCTTCATTATTCATCATCACCTTGGTTCAAACCCAAAATCCATTTAACTTCCGGAACAAAACCTTTTGGATCAAATAGTTGGGCCCACCTCCAATGAGTATTATAAATAATCGCTCATAAAATAACAACCCATACTATACTTATTCAAATCAATATTCGAATGTTACAATGAAACCATTTGCATATTCATTTAATTTGACCTCCGTAACTTTGATAGCAATAAAAGAGGGTCTCACGTTTACTGACATATTCATCAACCTTTGGATTAAATAATTATCCACGCCTTAATCCTTTTTTCAAGGCCAAAAAGGTGCTTTGATTCTTATAAATATACATATGGGCAATTAACATTACAAACCCCAACATCAACAAATACCGAACACAAACCTTGGCCAACTCATATAATTCATATATTAAGGTCCTATATAATCCTTCAATTTTATTTAAAAACAAAGGCCCGATATATTATATATCCAACCATAATATATATATGTCAACACATATATACATTCCGATTACCTTTCGCACATTTTATAATACGCCCACATATAGTTCATTATACAAGGTTCGGCGTTGTATATATATATCAACATATTATAGCGTTTGGGCCCACAGTAGTTATAACACACCATCATAAATCATCATGCCATCCAACAGCTGTATATTCATAGCGCTACTAGCCTTCAATCCACTGAAAATCGCACAATGTCACGCAAATCAGATGCAGAGGTGTTAATCGTTCGAACTCACGCAATGAACCAGTCCCACTCGTTAACTTACCCCTCACATCCAACGGTCGTGAGCTTATCGCTCCTTCAATCTCAATCTGATGATCCTTAACGAGTTTCACGTTTTTTATTGATACAAACGTTAACACTTTAAAATTGCGCGATAAACGTTGTTTTGTAAAAACCACCTTAGGACACATGTCAATTAAAGACATAGATCGCGTTCGAAATGTGAAATCCACTTACCACTTTAAACACCGTGCAATACTGTTGGTTTTCTTTCCCAAAACTACCCTTACTGTTTACTCCAGGTTCCATTCTGTTCGTGGTTTCGCTTCAAATTCTTCGCGCCTTCTTTATATATATATACTCCGCTCGAGGTTCCATTTCTTATTTCTTCAGCACTTTATATATGAAATCTTCCTTAGCATATAAACCCCTGTTTCATTCTTATTTTAATATGGCACTACCATAGGTTTAACACTCGACTGCATTAGGTTTTTACTTCTCAATTCTCGGCTCCACCTTTTACCCTTAGGGTTCCGTTTTAACCCTTCAACGTTTTATTATAAACATTTCGTTGTGTTCTCGGCACCTCCACATGTTAAAACAACAGTTCTATCAGAATTGACAATGCTCATTCAAGGTTGGAATTTGGATTCTACAAAAAATCACTCTGTCTATATATAGAATTTTCCATAGGATGAACATTAATAGCTTTTCAACTTTGCATTGTGGCCCTGAATACTCCCCTAACAGTTTGTGCTTCTTTCTCTTCTGCATAGTCCAACTCTTTCTCTGTGAACTCTTCTTTGTTGGAACCCTCTGGATCTTTGTATTCTCTGTCTATTCTGCTGCCCTGTCTCTATATTCTCGGTACACTCTGCTGCCCTTTCACTGTATTCTCTGTATATTCTGCTGCCCTGTCAAATGTAAATAAGCTCTCACTCTATCTCTACAAGCCTTATATCTGCTGCTGTAGTGAAAATAACCTCTCACTCTATTCTTCTCATGCTCCCTGTAAATGTTACTACACCATTCACCAAAACCCTGGACTCCTCTTTATTTCTTATCCTTTACCTCTGTTGCTATCTTTTTCATCTCCTTTTCCATCAATGACAACATTTCCAACATTTGTTTGCTCTCAAATTATTTTCTCTCTTCCCTTAGTAGCTAGGTTCTTCATTGAAAAAGCTGAAAGTGAAAGTTTGTTTATTATTCTTAGCTGCATTTTAGGAATTTCATACACATCATCATGGTGAACTTGAAAGGCTAATTGTTAAGCAAGATCAACATAAAATAAATATCAATTTACTTAACAACACTTTGGAACATTAATGATAACATTTAGAAGGTGTAGGCTAGAGACGTGTTCCGGCGTCGTAAAACATAGCAGTTGTCGTTAACTTGTCTGCGATACATTCCGAGTGTGATACCTCACTCCATGTACATAATTATATTGTATCTCAACCACGTACTCTCGGGTATATCGGGCGGTGTTACAGTATGATAAGTATAAAGGGGTGCTCTCACTGTGCGGTTTCGCATCAGACATCGTTAATATGGACTTAGGCTTCCACGTACCTTCAGGTATATTTTGGAGGACAAATTTTAGGTGTTATCCATCCATAGTGAATCGAGTTGGCTACCTTGTAAATTGTGATACACCGAACACAGCATTTGGGGAGATTGCATGCTTGTACTTCTTGGTTTGCCAGGAGGTATTCTGTAGTTCACAGTTTCTTGGTAAACCCTTTTTCCTAGAATTACCCTCTTTTTTTTATTTTTTTTTGGTTAAAATAAATCAGTAATCGTGTAAGAACAAAATCCTATTCCCCATCGTTCGCGTAGACATCGCTCTACCAAAACTAGTACTATTAGTACCTTTGGTGAAACATCATCTTCCCATATACCAGAGTTGGCACAAGTTGTTTATACAAATCCTGGTTTGTCTATTGTTGTCGAGACAGAGTCCTCACAGCTACCCGTGGTCATGATCCATTCAATCTGTGAGACCATACCTCCCGAACCCAACGTTGTTCAACTGGAAGTTGATCCAGATCCCATCTTGCTTTAGGGGGCAACTGTTATTGGTAAAACTAGAAATCATCCCCAGGACCAATGAAATAGGGTCTATCATCCCCTTATATTTTTGTTGCTATCTTCCCTAAGTGGAGAAAATCTTGATCCTGAAGTCGAACAACAGGAAGTTGTTCTTGTATTCGTCACTCCACAATCTATTGTAGCCATTGAGTCTCCCATATCACACAGTCAACCACCTGAAACATACTTTGGGCCTGATGGCGAAGTTCTTCCACCTGGTTTGATTTCGATTGATGAAATATCACAAGACGAGACACCTTTAACTCCAATTCATTTTTGGTAGGAGCTTTACCTATACGAGCCTTTTATTCAATCACCTTCCTCTGAGTTTTTTGATCCTGTTTCACTTTCAATTCCCATAGATTTTATAGGGTATACATTGGGTCATTTGACCATCGCTGAGATAACATTCCAGACTAAACCATCTATTTCAGTTGCGACAACATCTGTTGTTGCTTCATCTTCGATGTTTTTTCCATTGACTTCACCCATGTCATCATCTGGAATCCTATCTAGTTCCTCTCCTTGGTGGTTGGTGATACCACATATGTTACCCTTGGACATTCCTAAATTCAATGAAAACTATGGAGAAGACCCGTCAATGCATGTTATAACTTATCATTTGTGGTGCTCATCAAACTCCTTAAATGATGATTTTGTTAGACTATGTCTTTTCCAGCACACACTCACTACTCCAACTGCACAATGAGGATAGTTATTTTTTCTTGTGTTAACCTCATTAAAAAATGAAACAAGTGTCTATGAGGATGGTTCTCTTTTCCTGTGTCAACCTTGTTAAAAAATGAAACAAGTGTTGAGGATAATTATTTTCCTATGTCAACCTCGATAAATGAAATAAGTTCCCATGAGGATGGTTCTTTTTATGTGTCAACCTCGTTAAAAAATGAAACAGAGTTATGAGGATAGTTATTTTTTCTTGTGTCAACCTCATTAAAAAATGAAACAAGTCATGACCATATTTATTTTTCTATGTCAAGCTCGTTAAAAAATGAAATAAATCCTCTCCTAATTACGACGAGTCTTCCATCTAATCTCGTAAATGAACCTTCATTCCATCCAGCTATCAGTAACTAATATTCTACTTTGGTGAATTAAATGAAGCTTGGGGGGCATCTTCTCTTGCAGGGGGCATTTTACATGTGCTCTTACATGGGGCATTCAAAACATTCTTACCAATTGCACGCAATCGATCGTTGAAGTTCAGGGGCAAAATCAGGTTCAGAGCTCCAAAATACAAATGTTAACTATGGAATGGTAAAAATGAATAGTGAAACTACTTTATATAGTCATTTAATTGTTTTAAAATTAAATTTATTGCTATGACTATAGTTTTATTATGTTTTTATCATGAAACAGGTATTTTTAATCCATTTGATGTTGTTCTGAACATGAAATACAACAAATGAATAGATTAGTCGTGTAGATTTATTTCCAAGAATGATTTGACCACAAAGAATAATTTTTCTCCTTAATTTTCAAGCTTTGTTAAAAACAAAAAATGATTTGAAATGCACTTTTATCTCTTTTTCAAGCTTCTATAACAGCGAAAAAGGAACCCCTGGAGTCTTTTTTCAGCTCTTTTCAGACTTTGATAATGTGAAAATATTGCTGAGCACTTGTCATTTTGAGCTCGTTAAAGTAAATGAATTGATATCTACTCAGTATAAGTTTAACCCTTTTCCAGACTGAGATGAATTATTTATGAAAAAGGAATACCTTGGTTAAACATGACCAAAGAGGTTCTTTCAGATATTATTTTACACTTTTTTGGATCTGAGAGACAAATTTATGAAAAAGTACTTTTGGAGTTCTCTTTCGTCCTCTTTTTCAGACTCTCTAAATATGAAAAAGGATCGGGCTATCACTGTCGTTAAGCTCGTTAAAACATAAAATAGTGCCAAGCTTGTGAATCATGGCAAGAATCGAGTTTCATTCATCGCTAGACTCGTTAAATTATTAAATAGTGATACTTTATTCGCCCGAAGGGTTGAATTATGGATCAAGCAAATGTTATCCTCCTCAATCTTGTTAAAAAATAAAGAGGTACTGGTCGACAAATGACCGGGGAAAATTTGGGAAAAGCAAGTAAAGTTTCTTTTTGGTAGCAAGTCGCTCTTGAACATGACACTTCTTTCACTCCATGTCTGTTATTGTTTGGGTTGGGTAATCATCTTGATGGTTCATTCACACCTATGGTTCATCATACCTTCACTTTGGTTTTGGGTCAATGTTGCCAACTCATCATAGTGTCGCCAATATGTTCAAGAGAAGTCATCCAGTGATTAAGAACTCATCCATCTGCAATACTCATAAACCTTCATTTTCACGACCATCATCCCTAAAAATTGCTATATCAATTCATACCCTTGTCTCCGAAATCAGTAACTCTAGTTTTGAAATAAGGTGACTTCCTGTCGATAATAAATCAATATCCACGAAGTTCACTTAGAAACATCAGATTCCAGTACCATGAGGCTTGTTACAACATCGACAATATCCTCGCTTTCGGAATTTTGATCGAAAGATTTTGTTTGGCGTTCGACATCAAATCATCTATTCACGCCTTACAAAATATACTGCAGTACCTTGAGGACCATTGACATTAATGGTGGCTCTCTCACATTTTTTAAAAGCTCACATTATTGGCTGGTCAAACGATGTCTTTCCATGTTCGACGACAAATCATATATTCGCATGGCTAGACTTGTACCCGAATGATTGAGTGAACGAGATAAGAAGACCCCAGATCTAGTTTCATCCATCCAGGCTGCGATTTTAGGATTGTTGTACACATCATCTATACAGTGACCTTACATATAGATTGTCATCCAAAACATGGGCCTATATCTATAGGCGTGTCTGCATCTGGGCAACATTCCAATGTAGACGACTTTCTGAATTATGTACATGTTATAAGATTGTTTTATGTACTGACTATGGGAATGCATACCCTCAGAAACTATGATCAATAGAGGATATATCATGATGTAATGTATTTTAAGATTGATGCAGGTGACTGTTCCGCTTTGTTTCCAGGCTCATCACAGTGTAAAGCATCTCAATCAAATACTCTTATTATTTCGATCTCATGCTTTAGGGGGTAATTTTTATAGGTCAATTTGGGCACCATTCCCAATGACCTGGTTAACTGGGCATCATCTCTAGGACAGATGATCAAGGGTCTATAATTCCCTATCATCTCAATTTCTACATGCCCTAAGATAGGAAACAACATAAATCAAACAAGACTTTCATCAAGCAAGGGTTTCCATGGTTTGAAGATTATTATTTAACATATGAGAGCTCACCAACGTAGGCTCTAAGGGGCCTAAGTGCATTGCATATGCAAGTAGCTCCATTCAAGTCTGCTCTATAGAGCACTTCCCGACATTCAAAGGTGTGTTGGTCACATTGGGAGCGAAATTCTCATTGTTCCGGAATCTCCACTTGGCCAGTGTCTTCTAGAAGGGTTCACATGTGTCAAGATTCGGATCCAAATGTCCATTTGACATCTACATGACTGGAAACATGTCTTACCTATTTTTGGAATGTTATTGATTGCAAAACAAGCTACAGTTCATCTATAAATTGAACATAGATCTAAGTGTTTGAGGAGGAAGAATTTGAGTAGAGAAATGCTGGAGAATGTTCAATAGAGAGTTTGATTTGTGGAGCTACTGCTAGAGAGATTTATGCTGTTATGAGACTTGGAAAAATTGTTGGAAGTTCATTTCAAATCAGTCACTAGGTTGTAACCTATCCTTCTATCATCAATAATGAGTACTTCTTATTTTCCCTACATGCATCTATGTTAACTTTGATTTTCCTTGTTGTAAGATCTTAGTTGATGAATGTAGTTTATGCTTAACTGATTTAGCTAACTATCTTGAATAGATATCTATATTATTGCATATTCTGTTGTTTTATGTTCTTTCTTGCAGGAAGCATTCAGCCATCAAACCGCTTGAATTTGAAGCTGTAGTGGAAGCGACAGAAAGGAGCCATTTGGAAGCGACTGAAACAAGTAAGCCTCCAATCCTCTCTATGTATCTATTCTGAGTTAGGAGAAATGGTAGTATAGTCTTTCACCTGTTGTTCTAAAATCTAGACACCAGTCTAGGGAAGCGTAGTTTATCCATAGATTACAATTCCGGCCCAACAATATCCAATTACATTAGTGAGATGATCAGTTTTACAATTGCTTCAGCTAGTGTATGAGCTCAAAATTCCACCACTTGGCCCTAGAAACAGGTGGCTTGCATGGAAGTTTCACAATCATACCAGTTATCCAAGAATATCCATCTGTTCTAAAATGTTGTTGTCTTTTGCAAGACATTATAATGCATAAACTCACAAAGCCACATATGGATAAATAGGATATAGAAACTCATGTGGGCTCAACATACTCTTTCATCTTGGTAAAATTGAAATAAACATTCCTCGGAATCTATTATACTAGTGTTAAAATTTTCCCCTACTCTTAAGAATGGTTGATTCTTGTTGAGTTAGCTCTGGGACAAGTACTCCCTAGGTACTCCCCTGGTGGAATTCCCCACTTTCCCTACTTGGGAGTCTTGACCTCAAACTTGGGACTCAAGAGTCCATCCCAAAGACAACGAAAAAAAATATTGACACATGTTTTGATTGAGTTAGAATTATTTTAGAGGGAAATTTTGGAGGGAAATGAAGTGTTTGAGGTTAGAAGTCTTTATAAATACATTTATCCCTCATTCTTTCTCTAGTGTTCCACTATCTAAAATGGAATCACCAAATATTCCTGCATTACAATTGTTGCTTCAATCAATCTTGTTGTTCTGGTTGATATGTTGGCATACTATTATATGATTTCTATTTTTATTGTTCTCATTATGTCGAATGTTGATATGTTTTTACTATTGTGTTGAATGCTACTATTATTACACTAAACTCTATCCTATAAACTATGATGCCTAAAGAATAACACATTGGACTGATTTTCGATATGATTTGTACTAGAAATGATTTACATAGAGTCACATGATTGGTTGGATTTAACACATTCTACTGGCCTTGGAAGTGGCTTTGTAACCAGTTACTATAATATATTTATATAGACCCATATTCCCACTAAAGTGACTACCACGAAGAGAATTCCTTCAAAATTAGTGGACTTCTACATTCATTATGGTTAAGGAACAACCTAGGATCTAGTTTCTTGTATAGGTAATTCCTGTAAGGTGGAAGGAATAATGCATCCCATAGCTCAGACCTCTAATTGATAGGCATTCCTGGTGTGTGTCCATACTTAATGGATTTATATTACTAAAATATGGGTATACATGGCTAAGTGGTACATGCCTTAAAAATATCTCTTGGTCCTTAATAAACTGAATGTAAGATCCATATCTAACCCATAGCTACATAGATAAAGATATACGCATATACTGGTGTGGTTATTCACATATCTAAAATGTAGTTGATATGTTCCTTAGAAATGTGTATATAACGTTGAGTGAAATAATGTGTGAATTACATATACAACTAGATTTAGGTTTAGAATAAAGTGCATTTCTAAGTTCATTACTGCATGTAGAAGTAATCAACTAACTATCCACATAGAAAAGACATGAGGTACAAACACCAGTACCTCATCTTTGTTAATGGAATAGATACCATTAAAGGTGGTTCCGACGTTGATGTAGTAGCAAACCAGATAATAACCCATGTGATGAACATTGTAAATAAGAAGAACAAGACAGCCATAGTGAAAGAACACACGATAAAGAATCATTTATGGATCTTTGTCAATTCTTTGATTGAAAATCCTACATTTGAATCCAAAACCAAGGATACACTAACAAGTCATTAGAACAGCTTTGGTTCAAAGTGTGATTCCATGGCCGATTTGCAAATATACATCCCATCCATGGTTGATGGTTTGAAAATGTAGTTGATAGGTTCCTTAGCAATGTTTATATAATGTTGAGTGAAATAATGTGTGAATTACATATACAACTAGATTTAGGTCTAGAATAAAGTGCATTTAATTTGTCATAGTGTACACGTGTCATCCTGAAATAGATGATTTCTATGTTAAGTTGAGAGAATTGTCTTCACTTAGGGTGGTGGTAGGATACAATCCATGTACAAACTTTTTCCTATATGAAGAACATGCTCTTGGCCACCACATTGAAACATTGGAAATTTCTTTTGGATGTGTCTCTAAGCATCCAGAATCATCCTCCTTTGATTAATGACATAATTCTAACAAGTTGATCTCCAACATGGTAATCATGATGTACTCTTGGACTACTTGAATGAAGATGGCCAAAAAATTGAGTCAATGTGGTATGTGCCAATTATTCCAATGGTCCTTGTAACTGGAATGTGAGGAAATTGGATCTGGTTGGAGTTCCTTTGTACCTAACTACAACCCAAGGGAATGTGATATTGGATCTGGTTGGAGTTCCTTTGTACCTAACTACAACCCAAGGGAATGTGATAAGATGGATACAATACAATGGTGGTTATATCACCATAACAAGAACAAGTAAGTATAAAAATAGTATAAAAACAAAAAATGTTTCAATGTTTAAAAGCATGTTCAAACTTACAATTAAATAGAGGAAAAAACACATACAAAAAACGAGATAACAATCATGAACAAGCTTCATCTTGAATTATGAACTGTAAAGGAACTTACAAAATGTGACACTACGAACCTGGTCAAGCACACAAACAAAAAGATCCTGGACATGGTACCATCTTACTGCCTTAGGAAGACCTTGTCAATACTGTTAAATTGGTGGTAATGGTGAGCAGTACACACTTTGTGTTTGAATTTTAGCAAAGCAAGTTTCAAGCTAGGGGTGAATTTTGTTTCGGCATCAATTTAGGAAAACTAAATTACTTTAATAAGTTGTTATCCATGTCAAAAATTATTGATTAACATAAGCCATGGAAATATGGAGAATATCAAGAAAGCATATCATTAGCTAGGGAAACTAAATGACTTTAATCAAATGTTTTGAGTCAAAAAATTATTGATAAAGTAGAAAAATGGTACAAAGTTGTTAAGAGTGTTCCTCTCATATTGTGGAAACAAGTGGATTTCACATATAAAACACTATGATACTAGTAGGATCTATTATCACCAGTCACCACATATGGCATGAGATTCCACTGGTGATTTTTTATACAATGGATTGGTTGCAGTATGCTATATATGGATTTTTCGCTAGATTGTGGTTACACACACCTTCATTCCTTTTTTGGATATGATGCTCACGCTTGATGGTGTTGTACAACATCATGGTCAAGGGGAATGTAATATTCAAAATTAGCATGTAGCCTCGGAATCCCAATTTGATGTTGCTGGCGGTTTTCGGGATAAGAGGGAGTTTTTCACCTTGTCTTTTCCTTTGAAACCCCCTGACTTGAACACAAAGTCATTTGTTAAAAATTTTCGAAGGCCATTTGCAAGCAGATTTTTGGGGTTTTAAGGATAATTTCAAGTGATTTAACAAGCTAGTTGTAATCTTTTGGCCTTAAGGTGATTTTCAGCTAGCAAAAGATTCAGTCAACTAACATTTCTTGTTTTCTTAAATTTATTTATCTTAGGATATTTTCTTCAAGTGCTTGGGTGTCTTGGGAGTGCCATGGAGCCGTCTAGAACCAACATTGAACCATTTGAAGGCATTTAGAATGGGTTTTGATGGGTATAACAGGAAAAATAGAGGCTACAGCCCATGGCTGTGGTGCATAGCAGCTAACAGTGAGGTGATTAGGCTTGTATTAACACATAGATCCACATTCAAAACCTCTTGAGTGGGTGTAGATGAGACCAGGTGCAACTCCTGATTGGTTTTGATTGAATAGGGATGCCCCTCATAGCATGGCCACTTAGCTCAAAAAAAGTTATAAGTTACTATAAGCAGAATGTTCGAAAAAAATTGGGACTACATTTTGATACATAAGATTTCACATTTCTTTTTTCCCTCAAATTCCCATCTTTGAATTTCTAGGTTAGTTTGGTTAAGGCTTGAAATTTTCTTCAAAACCACTATAAAAAATCTTAGACAACGTTGGCAATTTGGGATAAACTTTGAGGGTTCTTGGGTAAGATGTGAATGATACAATGATAATTACTTTGGGGGTATAAACCAACTTGTATACTACGTGGCTACACTTTCTGACAACAATCTAGTTGCTTGTCCAAATAAGACATCTTAAATCGTGATATAGAGATGCAAAAAAAAAAGGAAAGAGGCATGCAACAAAGATTGGGAGAGGCCTTCAAAATTTAGGTGAGGGATGTTCCTTAAGGGTTGTAACATTTTGGAGATGATGCAAACATCTCAAGTAATAGACAAACTAGTCTATGATTTTACCCATCCACCAGTTGGTGCACAAAGCATCTTAGATTCATGTTGGAAGGAAAAAGAGTAGAAAAAAGGCAGAGAGAATTATAGGTAGATGGTGGTATTTGTCTGATTTTCCTTAATGCCTCTTAAGAGAAACATATTCTATCAGCCTATGATGCAATTGATATTTGTGGTCTAACTTTTAAAGGCTCTTAACTATGAGCATTGAGAAGCTTAGCAATCCCTTTGGCAAGCTAAAAACATTGATACCATCTATGTCACATGGTTCACAAAAATTCAAACTTGAGGTTTAAAATTCAACAAACCTAAAGAAAATTCTTAGGTTTGATTAGGTTCTTCAAACCTCATGACCGAACCTCAAGTTGAATTGAAGTTGAATTTGAACTTGAAGGAAAAATTGGGTTTTTTTATCAGTTTTCTCATTTTTTATAAATAATAAAGTAAAGTTTTGCTAACCTTAGATGCCTTGAATTATAATCCTTTTTGCACTTTTTTGTTCACTCATCACTCAACCAAATTTTCTCCATTGCACATGTCATTGCCCCTCTTTCCATTGTTGTTGACCCTCTTTCAAGGTCATTTAGAAGCATATTCAAGTTTTGATACAGAAAATAGGACATCTCTATGATAATAATATTGGAGAAAAGTTCTATGAAATTAACCATATGGAAAGACAAATAATCCTTATGATAAGAAATACCATCAAGCCTAAAATCCATGTGACAGAGTTCACTCAAATATTTTGTCAAACACTTTGGTGACAGACTCAAACAAAACTCAAATTAAAAGTTATAAGGCATATCTGAAGTAGATGCATGTATCTTGTTTTCCTTATATTTTTAGGTCACAGAGAATAGCTTTAGTCTTCATATATGAGCTTGTAACTAAAATTCCATGACAAGAAGTGAACACTACTACATGTGTAGCAATTAAGTCAAGAGTTTCTTCAAACATTTTGCATGCAACAAAACTATATCAAATAAACGGTAGTAGCAAATGAAGGAATTATACATCAACCCATAAAAAATGTATTTATAGACCAAAAAATAATTATTTAAAAGCATACCCTACTTTCCAATGTGAATACAAGTCAACAACACTCAACTTAAGTAAGGTTATTGCATAAAATAAAGAAATCTTGTTAGAGGCATTTAGACAAACAATTAGTGAGAAACCTCATTAATTTCAAAGGCTTGTGTTACAACCACCCAATGAATGGTCTCAAATGTAATATTTATGTTGTGTAGCCTTACAAAACACTCCTCCATACAAATATGTGGCTTAGGATATCTGCAAATCTAAATCTAACCAAGAAACTTGCATGGTAACTCAAAGGCAAAACAAACCAACACTTAATAATATGTTGGATTTGATGGCTAGGAATTGTCTTGGGAAACATAAAACCCCCTTAATATATTTATATATTTCAAGGGCCAAACTTACACCCATTTACTACAAAATTTAGAGTTAAAAGGTTAAACCTATGGCTGAAGAAAAATCATATAAGTGCCTTTTTTTGTGTCTTTGGTGCATGCAGTCTAAGGTGTGAAAATAAGGGAATTGTTGTACTAAAATGAAGGTGCTCTAGATGTACCTCTCAAGCTAAAAACAATCTGATTTCCAGATCTCTAAAATATACATGAAATGCAAGACATAAAAGATAATAAAAATAACTAAATAAGAACATGAACTGATTATGCGAGAAGTACATGCACATGAGTTTTGAAGCCAAACTGAACAATATTGAAGCATGAAGAAACTGCATTACCATTTTTCCACTTAGCCTTTCAATGTGGCCCTAGCAGATCAATGTTTCCTTTGACATGACCCTATCATATTAATGTCTCCTCTGATGCAACCCTAGCAAATCAATGTCTCAACACTTGAATGGGTGACGTTTATGTTGACAAAGAGCTGTATGGGAAGTATGTCAATGACTCTATGGTTATTCAAATGCAGATAGATGGTTTGGCTGTGAGGGAAGGAGAATAGAGCGGGAAAGAAGATTATGACACGAAATAAGCCTTAGTGGAAGATAAAATATAATATATACAATATATTATATATAATTAGTCTTATGTATTATATGTCCCCAATTCTCTCACACTACCGACAAGTGTCTCTACACGTCACTATTGTGACGTTTATCCCCAAATCGTCGCAATACTGACGGTTGTCTACAAACCGTCGCAATACTGATGTTTGTCCCCAATACCGTCACACTATCGATAAGTGTCTCTAAATGCCGCAATAGCGACGCTTGTCTCCAAATGTCATAATACCGACTCATGTCTTAGA
>CM076582.1:1533766285-1533831418 GCA_034641835.2 Pinus albicaulis
TCCACTAGGGAATTTGGCTTGTGTAATATTCCAAATTAGGAACAGCTACACTATTGGGAATATCTCAAGATATTACCAATGTGGAGATCAGCAATACATAAACATGAGCTGGAAATAGTAGTGAATACATTGATACAAGAATGCTAGAAGATCCACATAACCATTACATTAGATTATAGCAGTAGCAAATGTATACAAGATCTTGAGGAAATTATCTCTCAAGCTAGGCAATAGAAGCCTCAATGAAACATGTACATGATAGATGGAGAAATACTACTATATAAAAGAAACCATAGCTATGACTACGCAATATATAAAGGAGGACTGCTGAAAAATAGTGTCAATACACAAATGTGACACAATACAGCTCAAATAAAAGAGGGGGAGCAAGATCTCAACCCATAGAAACAACAATACACAATCCTTAGAAGGATTGGCTGAAATACATACAAAATGGCAAATCTGCAGAAATGCCGGAGTTGCTGGGCAGCAGCTGCAACTCAGAAAATAGAAATGGATGGAGATAGTTGATGATGCTGCAAATGATGGGTGAATCTCATCCAAAGGATCTCTTAGGTGAAATGTTGATCCAATCCCTGAAGATCTCACCCTCCAAAATAATGGAGCAAGTCCCCACTGCAATTGCAATCAGAAATAATGTAGTCTAGAGAAGGGACTGCGTTGTTGGTGAAGGGAAGTGCTTGGCCTGATGCCAATGATCTGCAATAAGCTCTGGAAACTCCCTCACTAATATCCCAGAGGAATAGAAGCTCCCTCCTCTGAAAGATGAGCCAAGGAAATGGTGTGTGGAGTCCTCCATTGCAACACCCAGCAACACTACGTTATACTTGAGAAGAAATAACGCAGTCACTGAAAGGAGTAGCTTTGGCCTTGAGCAAAGAAATGTGGAGAATGAAGAAAAATCCCTAAAGAGGCCTCTCAATAAGGTGAAGAAATCCTAAATAGGAATTCCCTCGGCAACTTTGCTAAATAGCAAAATAATGCACAATGTCTGCATAGACAATGAAATCAATAATCCAATTCATGAATCACAATGGCTGCCTTGCCCTCCTTTTAAACAAGTGAAATCTCTCTCTCCATGGGTCCCACTTAGTATGGTTTCCTCCACCAAATATCCTCTTCCTCATTCACACTGCGTTGTCTTCTAAAGTGATCCACTCCTCCTATGGCAGCGCTATTGACTTGGTCAAACCTGACCTTGTCTTCATGCATTTGCCCCTTTTCACACTTGAGGGTGAAAAATAAGGCTACTCTGATGATCCATTTCACATTATGAGGGATTTTATTCATGTCTTCAATAGGAATGGGTTCCCTTACCCATTTATTAAGCTGCTAGGTGATAAAAATAAATTTTAATATTCCATTTAGCTATGTGCTAAAAATGGGAATATTACAATCTTCCCCTCCCAAATGTTTCTTGTCCTCAAGCAACTGTAAGGATAAAACTGAAAAATCTCCACCCAAGGCATGGAGTCTGAAATATGTTGAGGAACATCTTCCCCATGTGGATCCTCCATCCCCCAAGAAATCATCCATACAAAATGAGTTACCTCCCAACATGGCAACTCCTGACAATCATCTTCCACCTTTGGCTCCTGCAATATAGGTGGGCTAAAAAGCTGATCTTGGTAGAAAAAATAGCCTACCCCACACTGTCCTCCTCTCCACTTAGGATAAGTGAAGAGTATATGCTGATCTTGGGCTGCAATAATGCTTCCCTCAAGTGGAAAGATGAAGACTAGACCTCCAAGGATCTCTTCTCCAGCATTTTGAAACATGCTGTCCCAAATCATCTCATATGTGATGAGTTGGAAGTCACCATAATATGGCATCCAATCAATCATATGGCTCACCTCAAATGGAAAAAAATGTTTTGCTGTAGTGGCCAATATGTGCTCTCATGCTCCCATTAGAACATGCAATGCAAATAATGTGGGAGATCTCTCCCCCAAGGGACACATCCAACCAATGTGCCATTCCCCCAATCATGCTCTCAACAAACATAAAGACAACAAAAACATAATGAACCATAATGAGAACCATGCTTGCTGTCATGTGTGGCAAGGGAGAAGGACAATGGCCCCTCAATTGTAACCAATGCAGTTTGATCCTTAACTGCAAAAGAGTATGACAAAAAGTGTGGCTTCTCAACCACTTGCTTGCTGTCCTAATATCCTCAAATGTATGGAGAAAGTGAATGATGTATGGTGCAAGGTGAGTATGTCCTCCACAATACATTTCCTCCCCAAGTCCTCCTAGGGAGTGGTCACTAATACTGCTCATGGCCTCAAGTAGACCATGGGGTCTAGAGAAAAGAATGCTCCTCCTTGGAGCAACATCCTGTACATATATGGTTAAGGGATGAATATATAAATCATCATGCAAATAAAAAATACCCTTACCATAAGTTTTGCTCATGCAAATGGAGTGGCTCAAAAATGAGTCCCCTCTCATCCTCAAAGAGAAAAGAGGTGGTTGTTCTAACTCCTCCAAAGAGTTATGAATCTCCTCCATCTTCACATGATCTATGCATCTCCTCATATGTTGATCTGTCAATATCATACAAGTAAGATTATCCTGGGAATACTCCATGAACAACCCGGAGCTCCAACATGGATCTATCCTCCATAGTGACAGCGCTGATGATTCCCCATGAAGGACAACTGTCATATGGTCATCTCCTACTTTGACACCTCCCATGCCAAAGATGCAAGTTGGAAGGTTGCTATCCTTCCCCTGTTGTTTCTGCCACAGCCCAGAATCTGAAATGAGAGTGGGTAAAAATGATGTTGAGAGAATTGCTCTCTCCTCCTTGCGTCTACCCAAGACTCTCAGCACTGTGAAGTTATCTCCCAAGGTTTCCATTCCTCTGAAATCACTAAGTGGTGCCTCAACCGGTGAAGCATCCATCCTCCTTTGTTGATCTAGTGGTCTCCCTAGCAAAATGTCTCCATGCAATGAGACATCATCATCAAGAGGTGACTGCAAATATGAATGAACAAATCTGTCCATGCTTCCCTGCATAATCTAGTCACCTTTTTAGGTGCATCAACCTCCAAAAATGAATAGGGATGTGTACTCCTCATCTCATGATGCTAGGTCTTCTCCCTGCCTTCTCCTTGTGTATCCATGGTTCCACACCTCCTGAATAATGGCACATGAATTGTGCCTTGATCTCCATACATGAGATCCTGGGGACTTCCTTGCAAAGATGCAAGAATCCATCTACCTGGAGCAAGAGCTCCTCCTTCCTCTGCATGAGGCACTAGATAATCTCTATATGGCACAACGTTGTTGCCCTCAACATGAATAGGCAACCCTCCAAAAATGTTGCTACAAATATGGAATGTCTCCCAAGGTGGAAGTAATTCCTGATCATCAAAGGCTGAGGAGTATCCCCTTTACACCATGATAGTGCCATCACCTACTCCTGCAAAATCATACAAGAAATGAGAGAAAATCTACCCTTGCTTTCAGAAGAACAACCCAAGAAACAAAAGTTTTTGCTGCTTCCTTATGCTTCCATCATACAAGACATGTGATGAAGACATAGTGAATGATATGAATGTTACATCATCACCATGCCTCCATACTCTTTGCTGCTCCAAGATGCCAGCATCCTACCACATTTCCTCCATCCTCATACCCTTGGAAAGAGTGTATGCCAAGTGACGGCCAAACTCCTTCAAGAGTAACTAGCACAGCCAAGCCTCCTGCTGCCCGGTATCATAAATTTGCAAGTAGCTTACCAGCTCCTTGCTCATCATGCACTCAACCAATTGTGGATGTCTCCTTCCATCATCCATCTTGGTACTCCTCCCATGAGGGCTACCATCATCCCAAATCAGATTCCTGCATTTCATGGGACCTTGAAATGCAATCTTCCCGAGGATAAATTTGACCCTATAAGGACTCAAATAGATGGTAGGAAAAAACCTCCCATCATGATGTGCATGTCTCAAGGAATGTCCAACACAGTCATAAGAGATGTTATCCATCCGAAGGTGTCCTCCATCTTCTATCTTCTCTTGTGACAAGGGAATATCCTCCTCAAACTGTTGATGAATCTTGCACTCTATGATGTGTAGGAGTGCACCTCCATTGAAATATCTCTGTGAGATCTCCTCCTCATTTATGGCCTTCCAAAACCAAAGAGGCGTTGGATCTGCTGCCAGTAGAAGTCTCTCTTTGAGCTGTGGCATGCTCATTGAGAGAGTGTCATCTAGAGAGGAGAAATAGTTTCTTATCTCCAGATGTCTACTCCTTCTCACTGCTTCCTTCATGGCTTCCTGAATGAAGCTGTCCTTTGAGTGCTCACATGAGGAATGATTCCTCCTTTCTCCATCATTGCTTAGCGCAATGCTATTCTGCTGCTCTAGATCAAATGCATGCAATGATATATACCCATCCAAAGTGTTTGCTAAAATAACAAGAGATGGATTTTTAATCATACCTTGGTGAAATGTGGAAGCTCCTTACAGAGTTGCAAGAGTTTCCTCCTCATATGTGTGGGCCTCCCAAACTGCTGAAGATGAAGGCTACTCCTCCATGGTCTCAATAGCGCTAGTGCATGCCTCATAAACTGGTGGTGAGGGCTCCTCCCTCCTTTCTCCAAATCTTCTGATCATTCTTTGAAAAAAATCAGCAAGAGTTGAAACCCTTGCATGGCTTAGATGGTTGATCCACCAATTATTTGCTTCACCTCCAAGGTGCAGCGCTGCAATTTCTACAGCCTCTCTATCTACTACAGGATGTAGTAGGAAGAAAGCCTCTAGCTTCTTCACCCAAAACTCTGCTGCATATGTGAGTGATCCATCAAATGTGGACAATAGAAATCTATTGCCTCTCATCATCCCATAGCTGTGGGGTCTTCTTTCTTCTTTCTGCTGAATAAATTGTGGAAAAGCTAGAGTCTCTTGGAAGGCTCTAGGTTTAGCTCAGTATTCAGCCAGGCACTTACTTAGAATTTTGAATTCCAAGTGTTCTTCATGCTTTTGGTCTTCTTCTTTGTGAGAGTAGGAAGTGCATGGTCCTTCCTCTTCCCCTTCTTCAATTTTCTTGACCTCCTTGGAGAGGTCTCCTATGGATCTGAAAATATATGAGAGTAAACTCATCTTCTTCATCATCTTGATCTTCTTGGTTTGAGACTCATAGGCTGAGCCAGAGATCATGCTCTGATACCATTGTAGTATTCCAAATTAGGAACAACTACACTATTGGGAATATCTCAAGATATTACCAAAGTGGAGATCAATAATACATAAAAATGAGATGGAAAATAGCAGTGAATGCATTAATACAAGAATGTCGAAAGATCCACATAACCATTACATTAGATTATAGCAGGAGAAATGTATACAAGATCTTGAGGAAATGATCTCTCAAGCTAGGCAATGCAGCCTCAAAGAAACATATACATGAAAAATAGAGAAATACTATTATACAAAAGAAGCCATGGCTATGACAACACAGTCTATAAAGGAGGACTGCTGCAAAATAGTGTCAATACACAAATATGACAATATACAGCTCAATTAAAATAGGGGAAGCAAGATATCAACCCTTGGAAACAACAATACATAATCCTTAAAAGGATTGGCTGAAATACATACAAAATGGCAAATTTGCAGAAACGCTGGAGTTGCTGGGCAGCAGCTGCAACTCATAAAATAGATATGGATGAAGATAGGTGATGATGCTGCAAAGGATGGCTGAATCTCATCCAAAGGATCTCTCAGGTGAAAGGCTGATCTAATCCTCGAGGATCTCACCCTCCAAAATAGTGGAGCAAGTCCCCACTGCAATTGCACTAAAAAATAACGCAGTCTAGAGAAGTGACTACGCTGTTGGTGAAGGGAAGTACTTGGCCTGATGCCAGTGATCTGAACTATGCTCTGGAATCTCCCTCACTAATCTCCTAGAGGAATAGAAGCTCCCTCCTCTGAAATATGAGCCAAGGAAATGGTGTTGTGGAGTCCCCACTGCAACACCATGCAACACAAAGTTATCCTGCTTCAGGAATAACGTTGTGACCGAAGGAGGTGGCTTTGGCCTTGAGCCAAGATATGTGGAGAATGAATGAAAATCCCTCAAGAGGCCTCTCAATAAGGTGAAGGTAATCCTAAACAGGAATTCCCCCGACAACTTTGCTAAACAACAAAAGAATGAACAATGTCTGCATAGACAAGGAAATCAATAATCCAATTCATGAATAAAAATGGATTCCTTGCCCTCCTTTAAAACAAGTGAAAGCTCTCTCTCCATTGGTCCCACTCATTAGAGTTTCCTCCACCGAATATTCTCTTCATTATTCACACTGCGTTATCTTCTAAAGTGATCCACTCCTCCTATGGCAGCACTATTGACTTGGTCAAACCTGACCTTGTCTTCATGCATTTGCCCCTTTTCACACTTGAGGGTGAAAAATAAGGCTACTATGATGATCCCTTTCACATTATGAGGGATTTTATTCATGTCTCCAATAAGAATGGGTTCCCTTACCCATTTATTAAGCTGCTAGGTGATAAAAACAAAATTTTAATATTCCATTTAGCTATGTGCTAAAAATGGGAATATTACATATCCCAATGCTCTTGACACCATGCATGCGATTAATGAGAAGTCAAGCTTAAATTGCGAGGCAAGGGCCTCACCAGCTGCAAGTCCAAAAACCTTCTTGTTCTTCTTCTTTTATGGACATTTAGTTGCAAAATGCCCATGTTTGTGACAGTGAAAACACTTCACCTTGGACATGTCCTACTTCTTGCCTTTGGACTTAGATTTATAATGGAATTTCTTCCACTTCCCCTTATTTGGCTTGGAAGCCAAAGCACAATCCTCTTCATCATCATGCTTAGATGAAGATCCATCTCTAGTGTTCCGTCTGAACTCCTCCTACACCAAATTTGACCACAGTCGTTCCCAATCTGGTAATTTTTCCCGTTCGTTGACAGAGTCTTCATAACTGTTCCAACTCTTAGGAAGTCCTAGGAGAGCCAAGCTCACCAAAAAATCATCAGCGACTATTATTCCCACACTCCCCAATTCATCCTAACATTGGACAAACTTTGTGCGATATTTTGGAACAGTGTCGCCCTTTTCCATCTTGATCTTCCTGAGTTTATCTTTGAGCGTCGGTTTCCTATGGTCATTGCTGCTTTGGAATAGATCCATAAAAGCCTTCCACATTGCATATGGTGTGGCTTTCCAATGGAGGCTTGAGACAATGTGGTCTCGTACTCTCTCCAACATGATCCTCCTCACCTTTTCCACTTTCTTTTTCCTTGCATCAAGATTTGCAACATTTGCACCATCTGGCTTAGGAACATCTTTTTCAATGAATTCCTTCAAGCCAATGTATTTAAGTACTTCCTTCATCATATCCTTCCAACAAATGTAGTTCGAGCTTCCCTCAATTACATACTCTAGCCTCAAGCCATTGAAATCCATTTCGATCTTGAATCAACTGTAGCACCAAGAAAGTCTTTCTACAAATTTGAATTCTATCTAGTCACAAACTCAGCTCCTGCTTCACTTCTACAATTTCATGTGATCTGATACCATGTAGAAATTATAAAACAAGCATGTATATCTTCGATTCACCAAATCTAAAAATTTATTAAGGTTAAATACTGAATCCCTTCTACAAATATTTTGCGGAATTAAAAACACAATCCTTAATCACATGAACATGAAGAAAGATCAATCACACACAACACAGATAATTTCCCAGGGAAAGCTTACAGCTAAAAATCCCACTATCTTCTAGTGTATATTAAGCATAGATCATGAAACAAATATAATATCTTTCTCTCCTCACAAGAGCCTCCAACATTTAGATAACGTTCTCACACTGTCCTCACAAAAAACTTACCAATACTTAGTCAATTTCCAGCCTTGTGATAGCCTGCCTTTCTTGCATAATCCCTGATGGTCAAGATCCCTAAAAGATAGGAATTTTTTCCTGCCTTGACTACGCAAGTATCATGGGAACTCCAATGGGTTGTTGGCTGCATGTGTGCAAGCCAATAATTTCACAACTAATAGTCAACTTCCCTTTCACCTAGAAATCAACTCAGTCTCCACTGAATTTGACATGCATGTAGCTAATAATAGCCTCAATTGCATGTGAGATCACGGCATGTGAATTAATTAATATTTAATTCACTTGATCTCTCACTACTTTTATCTTCAATTACAACTAGCACAACTGAGTTTAACTCACTTAACTAAGTTAAAATATTTACAACTTGCATTAACTAATGCACCACAACACTTCGAACTCTGTTACAACTAGAATTACTCTCCATGTCTCACCAACCAAACTCTAACTTGAAATTCACTAGCTAATTGAATTTTCCACTTCAGTTAACTATTTCAAGTCCACATTTAAAATATATTATAGTTTAATGTCCATCTAATTAAGGGATAATAAAAATAGACATGCACCCAAAAATTAACACTATGGGCCCCATCCTAGTTTGGGTGCTTAATGCACTAGGCATGGGTGCTAAATCTTCTTGTTGAATCTCAAAATCAATTGCTCGAAGGTATGCTCCTATGAATTGAGCTCTTATTCCTGGTTTTCTGAATTAGATTCCTTTTATAGATTTACAAACATGACCGTCAAAATTTAAAGGTTAGGACGGAGAAAATGCTAGTTTGCATTTGGTCAAATTTCATTGTCATATACACAGGTTAAAGTTTAAGTTTCCTGAAGATTGTCTAATGAAGATGTTCATGGCTACCTTGGAGGAAAAAGCGAGATCATGGTATGAGATTCTACCTTCTGCCACTTTATATTTTCTAAAGGAATTTCATTCAGTTTTATTTCAACATTACTAAAGCTCTAATTCTTCCTTGTGTTAGGTTTGTGTTATATTATTTCCATGACTAGTCATGCGTAGGGGGTAACAGGGGGGGCGATAGCCCCCCCTATCGGGGTCCAGGGCAGTGCCCCGGAAATTTTTTTTGGTCTTTATTTTCCAGCAGGCAGACCCGCCAATGGTTTTGTGCATAGGTTTGCACATGGTTTTGGGGCATGATGGTTTTCGACCCCTGGTATTTTGTAGATCCGGTGAAGGGAAATACAATTATGTTCTAATCCAGGGTTAATGTATTGGGGTTTATGTATGCTTCGGCATGTATATATATATGTGTGTTGTAATACTAAAATGAATATAATGAAAAATCAAGCTGGTCATCCCAATTTGGGATCCAAGGGAAAATCTCTGTGTATATATGTTTTATGTTTTATGCTCTCGCTATTGTTTATTTTCTATTTTTAAGATTCGTTTGTAGCTAATGTCTGTATAGGGTTAAAAACTACATTTGGTATTAGAGCAGTTTCGGCTTCAAGGGGATGCCTTTGCTATTGAGGGGTTTTTTGCTTGGGCCTGAGGTAGACCCTGTTCAGTGGGAGATGTGCGGGATTGATTCTTGGGTGAAATAATATGGCGAGCGATAGGAAGATAGAGATCGAGAAATTTAATGGTCAGAGTTTGAGTTATGGAAGCTCAAGATGGAGGATCTACTGGTGGATAAGAACTAATGGATCGTGATAGATCTGGGTACTAAACCAACAACAATGTCAGATGAAGATTGGAAGAAATTGGATCAGAAGGAAAAGAGCACAATACGGTTGTGTGTCTCAGATTTAGTATTATTGAATGTATCTGGGGAAGCTACGGTGAAGACCTTGTGGGACAAGCTAGGGACTTTGTACCAATCTAAGTCTCTGGTGAATAAATTGTTCCCACGGAAAAAGCTGTATAACCTAAGGATGAAGGATGGAGACTCGTTGACAGATCATCTGAATGCCTTCAATACTGTGGTAAGTCAGCTGTCATCTATTGATATTAAAATATTATATGAAGATAAGTGCATCAGTTTTTTGTGTTCTCTACCAGATTTGTGGTATAGTCTCGTTATTGCAATAAGTAGCAATACAACTACCTTGAATTTTGTGATGACATTGTCTCAACCTTGCTATCGAAGGAAATGAGATGGAGAAATATGGAGGGTTAGAATGGAGATACCTTATCTATTCGAGGAAGGTCCCAGAACATAAAAAAGAATAAGGTTTCGAGTGGGAGTTCTAAATCTAGAGGGAGATCTAAATCTCCTGGAAAGTTTGTAAAGGTGTGCTGGAAATGCGGAAAGGAAGGGCACTACAAAAGGGACTGCAGATCTAAAGCTCCTGAGAAAGGAAAGGGATCTGGTGATGCTCCTTATACAGAGGCAAAAACCACCTCGGATGAAGGTGGGGATGTGTATTTGGCTTCTTATTCAAATACACATGTAGATCATGAGTCATGGTTGATTGAAACGGGTGCATCCTTTCACTTCACTCCCCATAGGGAGTGGTTTTGCGAGTATGAGAAATATGATGGCAGTGATGTATTCTTAGATGATGATAGGAAGGCCAGAATCGTTGGATGTGGAAAATTCAAGTTGAAGCTGCAAGGTGGAAGGATTAGAACATTTCCTGGTGTTTTTCACATTCCTGAATTGGCCAGAAATTTGATTTATGTAAACAAGATGGATGATGCAGGTGTAAAAATAGTGTTCGAGAAAGATACCTGTAAGATGGCTCGGGGAGCACTGGTATTAATGCGGGGAGTTTGCATTGGAACTTTGTACAAGCTTCAGGGCATCACTATTATTGATGGGTGCAACAGTTCTATGGTTCCCGAAAGTGGAGCGGAAAGCCTAGCGGTCTTTGGAGAAAATACCATGCTATGGCATCAAAGGCTTGGACATATTTGAGAGAAGGGCCTTCGAATATTGCATGGAAATGGTATGGTATAAGGTATGTCTAATAGCTCTCTGGATTTTTATTTATGTGAACATTGTGTATATGGGAATCAGAATTGGGTGAGTTTTCCTTCTAGTGCTAAGAGGCAAACAAGATATTGGAGCTTGTGCATAGTGATGTGTTTGGACCTATGTCGGTTCCATCAATGGGTAAGTCTATGTACTATGTTTCATTCATATATGACTTCTCAAGGAATACATGGATATATTTCTTGAGGAATAAATCTGAAGTCTTTGACAGATTTAAAGAATTTAAGGCTCTGGTGGAAAAACAGACAGAGAAGAAGATAAAGGTGCTGAGGATAGATAATGGTGGGGAGTTCTGCAAGAAGTAATTTGAAGAGTTCTATAAGAAGTGTGGTATAGCATGACAAAAGACTACTCCATACACACCTCAGCAAAATGGAGTTGCAAAAATAATGAACAGAACGTTGATGGAAAAGGCAAGAAGCATGCTCAGTGGTACTGGGTTAAGACAAGAATTCTGGGCAGAGGTAGTGGAGACTGCATGTTACTTGGTTAACGGATCACCTTCATCAGCGTTGGAGGATAAGACTCCACATGAGGTATGGACTGGTAAGAAGCCCTCTCTTTCACATCTAAGGGTATTTGGATGTGATGCATATGTACATGTTCCAAAGGATAAAAGGAGCAAGTTGGATAATAAATCTGAACAATGCATCTTTATTGGGTATAAGGATGGTTTAAAGGGTTACAAGCTTTGGAACTTGGAAACAAGGAAGGTTGTGTACAACCAAGATGTGGTGTTTAGAGAGGTGAAAGATATTGTTAAACGTGAAGTCCTACCAAAGGAACCCGAGAAGATAGAGTTTGAGCTAAAGGAGGATGAATCAGAATCTACAACAGAAGAAGACTCAGAAGAGGAAGAGCCACAAAATCCATCTGTTAGAAGATCATTTTAGGAAAGAAGACTACTAGAAAGGTATAGTCCATCCACTTTCTGTTCAAATTTTTCTTTAACTATAACTGATGATGATCCCAAAACCATCAGGGAGGTAGTAGATTCATAAGATGGAAAACTCTGGAAGGAGGCCATGGTTGATGAAATGACATCCTTGCATAAAAATGAGGCATGGGATCTAGCGGAGTTGTTGGCTAGAAGGAAGCCCATCGGGAGAAAATGTGTGTTTAAGAAGAATAAAAATGTAGAAGGAAAGGTGGAGAAATAAAAAGCTTAGTTGGTAGTAAAAGGTTATTCCCTGGTGCCGGGGATTGATTTTGGTGATATTTTTTCTCCTGTTGCCAAAGTTACTTCTATTAGATTACTTTTATCTGTTGTTGCTGCATTTGATTTTGAGGTAGAATAGATGGATGTGAAGACAACATTTCTTCATGGGGATTTGGAAGAGGAGATCTACATGAAACAACCTGAAGGCTTTATGGTGAAGGGGAAGAAAGAGGTAGTATGCAGGTTAAATAAGTCTCTGTATGGGTTAAAACAGTCACCAAGGATGTGGTATCGGAAATTTGATACCTATATATGGGGACTTGGCTTCACCAAAAGCAAGGAGGATCACTGTGTTTATTTTAAATTAATTGGTGACCGTGTTATTTATTTGGTCTTGTATGTGGATGATATGTTGTTGATTGGAAATGACAAAGAAATTATCCAAGATTTGAAGACCCAGCTGTTCTCCAAATTCGACATGAAGGAACTTGGTGCTGCAAACTATATTTTGGGCATGGAAATTAAGAGAGATTGGGCAAAGAGGAAGCTCTGGTTAAACCACAGGAAGTATGTCGAGACTATATTGCAGAGGTTCAATATGCAGGATAGTAAACTGGTGAATTTTTCGATTCCTGTAGGAACAAAACTTTCTGCTAAACATTGTCCCAAGACACAAGAAGAAGAGGAGGATATGTCCCCTGTTCCATATGCAAGTGCAGTGCCTAGCCTGATGTATGCAATGGTCTGTACTAGACCAGACATTGCACATGCAGTGGGAGTATTGTGCAGGTTTATGTCAAACCCAGGGAAGGAGCATTGGACAATAGTGAAGCGGGTTTTCAGATATTTGTGTGGCACTAGTGATTATGGCTTATGCTACCAGGGAAGACCAGGATTGGAAAGAATGTTGGACATTTGTGGTTTTGTTGATGCAGGCTGGGCTAGAGATCTGGACCAAAGAAGATCTACAAGTGGGTATGTGTTTAGCCTACTTGGAGGTGTAGTTAGTTGGATGAGTAAAATATAGTCTGCAGTGGCTCTTTCAACTACAGAGGCATAATGCATGGTAGCCACTCATGCAAGAAAGGAAGCAGTTTGGTTGCAGAGATTGTTCAAGTATGGGGTTGGTGCAACAAGCTATAAGGATAGACTGTGATAGCCAAAGTGTAATTTTCTTGGCTAAGAACCCTGCTTATAATTCAAAGAAAAAGCACATTGATTTTCAATATCACTTTGTGTGAGATATGGTTGAAGCTAAAAGGGTGTTGCTTGTAAAGGTGGACACTTTGAAGAATGACAATGTCTGTGAGCACTCAGAAATTCTCTTGGTGTAGAGAAACAATAGGTGTTGGAAAGTTGGGCTAATGACTCAACTCTCCTGTGGCCCCCTATGGAAAGAAAACAACAAGTGGGAGAGTGTTGGGTTTGTGTTATATTCTTTCCATGACTAGTCACGCGCGGGGTGTAACGTACGGGGGGACGGTAGCGCCCCCTATCGGGGTTCAAGGTAACGCCCTGGAAAAATTTTTTGGTCCTTATTTTCCGATGGGCGAACTCGCCCATGGTTTTGTGCATGGGTTTGCACATGGTTTTGGGGCATGATGGTTTTCGGCCCCTGGTATTTTGTAGATCAGGTCAAGGGAACTACAGTTACGTTCTAATCTAGGGTTAATGGATTGGGGTTTATATACGTTTCGGCATGTATATATATGTTTTGTAACACTAAAAGGAATATAATGAAAAATCAAGCTGGTCGTCCCGATTTGGGATCCAGGGGAAAATCTTTGTGTATATCTATTTTATGTTTTATGCTCTTGCTATTGTTTATTTTCTATTTTTAATATTTGTTTGCAGTTAATTTCTGTATAGGGTTGAAAACTACACCTTGTGGATGATTGATAGTTGTTGTGAGATTTCTAAAAATTTCAATAAGTTTCTTGAAAATTTGTATGGGGACAAAGAGTGTCTAGATGATGAGATCATAGAAGCTCTTTATCATTTTTCCTCCCAAAAAGAAACTGTAGCTTCCTCCTTGGATGAAAAAGACTAGGACCAAAAAAAGAGAAATGCCTATTCCTGATCTTGAAAATGAAAATCATCAAGCCAATAATTACTGCTATAAAAATCAGTTTTCTCCTCTATCTGAAGATGAGATAGATCAGCTCTTTAAAAGTCATGTTACAACCCAAGTTAATGCAGGTTTGTAGTGTTCACATAGTCAAGAATGTGTTAGTGAAACTTCTTCCATTATTGAAAATGAAAATCTGATTTTAGATGACAGTCATGAGACTGATGAAACTATACAAGAAGTTGTTGTGAGTAATCCAATTTGTGATGATGATTTCCTGCAAGGAGATCAGCTAAGAGGGACTATTTTCTTTCATGAAGATGATAGGGCTATCATGTTTAACAATCTTGAAGAATATTTTACGTTCAAGGATGATTTAAACTATGAATTTGAGGAGTATAAGTTCGAGAGAGACAGTGTGCAAGAGATAGAGTCAGAGTTGCTCGTGCTTCAGGAATTTACAACCAACACTCAGGTAGTAGAAAATCATACTTCTCTATGCCTTCCTATGGATCAACAACCAATTGTTCTTTCAGATCAGAATGAAGGGTGTGCTTGTGTTTTTGCTGGATCTCAAGGCAAGGTAACATTTCAGATTTTTGAAGATCATTTTACTGAATTTCTATAGTTAGCAAGGAAGATGTATTTTCTTGTTTTCATGGACCAAAAGCACATGTTTAGTAGACACTTAGAGTGGCCTAGTTTTTCTTTTTTATGCTTGCTTGAGGAAAATGAGAGCAGAATTCAAGTAAGTAGCCATTTTTTGGATTGGTTACACAAGAAGGATCACTTCACATGATTGCACATATGTCTTCAGTAGGCAGGTAGTTGTCATCCGGATTTGAAGCCATCAAGTCTAGGTAATATGCTGCCATCAATAGGTTTTATTCTAGTAAAATTTAGTTTAGTTTTGAGTCATTTTTCATTATTTTGTCTCATCTTTTAATTTTGACTCCATGCCCATTGGTTAGGCTACTTGGTTTACGGTGTTCTTGACACCTCGAAGCAGCTGCCTTCCCCAACTAGAGCCAATGTTAGTGTCAGTCTATACATCCTGTCACCAATGACCAAATGGGCTCTTATCATGTCTTGTTAGGGTCTCATATTCAAATTTTTGTCATTTCATTAGGTTTTCAAATAAAAATTTGGTCACTCGGTATTAGGTCTAACACTATCTCTACTCCTTCCAAAATTTTCACATGCTAGTCCTTGTCATCACTCAGCTGAGTGTATCATCATTCAAATATCATCATCATCATTATGGTTATCACCATCATGATTTCATTCAGTTCAGTGTCTCCATTAAGTCATTAGGGTTTCAAGGTCACCAAATCTATCATTTTGTGCATAAAATCCGACCATTGGAGGAGTGGTAATAGGCAAGTTTCTTCAATAAAGTTTGTTTTAAAAATGTAATTTATTTTTTCTATTATGTAATAAGTTCCTAAGTTCTAAATTTGCAATTAAATTTTGTAAGGCTACAAGGTTCTAAAAAGAAAGTGAGATTCATGAGGTGGCCTGTCCTACCTCATTGATGAAATGAATCCAAAGCAAGCTATAAAAGACAAAAGAGAAAATCATTTGCACCCTTCTGTCCTCCTACCATCGAGTTCCCCTCTCCCATTGGCAAAAAAAACCATTTTTCTACCTCTCATTGGAAAAAATTTGTAGGCATTGCGCATTGGAACCCTACGCTGTGCACGGTGTTGCACATAGAGACACTTCGCTGTGCACAGGGAGACTACACTATGCATTAAGGTGAGAAAACACATTTTCTTGTGAAGAAAATATATTTCCAAGGGTTTTATTTTCTTTAGGAAGGTTCTATTAGCTTAAACGAAGTAATTACTACCATTTATCTCAGCCCTTGCATCAAGTTTTCCTAAAATTCAAGCTAATTCCTTCTCGAGGGTTTGTCTTGATTTTTCAGTCTCATAGTCACCACACTTAGTTTTCCAAGGAAAAAATATCTTCCCATATTTTTATACCCTCCCTCACACCCAATATCATCTCATACAGCCTTCATATACCCTCATTTCCAATTCCCAAGTCCCAAACCCTAAACCCTAGCCCAATTCTGCAATTTTGGGCAATTTTCCTAGCTAGGACTATGTAAAAATTACCTTGCCAAATTCACTCACCCATTTCACTCCATTTCACTTCCTAAACCTTCCTAACACCCTTCCCTACTTCTCTAATTTTTCCTATCCCCATTTCCCTCTCCTAATTCCTCCATCCTACTCCATTTCTCCATTCCCCTATTTTTCACTATTAGGGGTTTCCCCTTGCAAAGTACATATGGAGGGAGATAATAGGCCTTAAAATAAGGGAGGAAAAATGTCAAGATATGAGAACTCAAAACACATGAGATTATGTCATCTCCACTTACCAAAAAGTTCCAAATTCCAAGAAATCATAGCTTTACCTTTCCAAGTTATGGGTTGCCTTGGGTTTACATTGCACACATGAACAATTTTGCTTCAAAATGTGTTTCTGACCAAATAGAGATCAATTTTCCAAAAGTGAAAGAATTTTTTACCCATCATAGACCAAGGAAAAAAAACCTCCTTCAATTTATATACATGTATTATGATTTGGGATAAATGCCAAAAATACAATTGCCATGGGAGGTTTTCTACACTTCCAGACAACTTGACTCCAAGACAGTTTTTTAGGGGTTTGGAGAAGGTGTTTGCAGTGCTTGATGACTCTATTGTGTAGCCAAAATCCTACGATTTATAATGGTACCTTCATATCTTGATTTGGACCTTGGAAAGGCCTCCAAAATTCCATTTTCCCAAGCACACATCGCACAGGAACACTACACTCCATATGTTGCTATGCATATAGACACCTTGGGAAAATGGCCATATATCAGCCTAGGATGGACCATTTTGCATGCTAAAATAATATAAAGCCATCTACACTCTCCCATATTTCCATAATAGGTATCAGATTTGGATTGGGACTTTAGAAAGGCACCTAAAAATTGCCTCCAAGATCTCGTTGTGCATCTGCAAATTAATGATAAATTTTGATGAAATTTCACTCTGTAAATTTTGTCAATTCTCAGTTTGTATTTTGTAAAAGTCAAGAGGTAATAATAAATGAATATAAGGGGTAAAAGTAAATTTAAATGGGTAAAAAAGCATTACTTATGTTTCTTATCCTCCATTTAATTCTTTGAGGAAATGTCTCATGATGGTTAGAAAAAGGAGGAAATGGTTGAGTAACACCCCTTGTATGTAGTAAACATTGGATAGGTGCATGCATTTGGCTTTTATTTCTAGAAATTTGACCTCCAAAGGAGGATTTCGACCTCAGTGACTATATGAAGAACTTTGTAATCATTTTCAAAGGTTGGATGCTATGGAATTGAGCCTTGTGAATACTAGTGTATTTGTGAATTTGGCAGGAAGTGATAGACAAAATTTGCGGCTATCGTAGTGGGATTCATGTGGTATGTTCTTTAGTAGTGTTTTAACTTTTGTGATCATAGTTTTGAATGTACTGTACCTTCCGTTTCCATTTCCATGCTTCATGTGTTTGTTTTCTAAGATAATAAACAACATTCATTGATATAATGCTATGTTTTGGAGAAACTTTCACATTTTGTTCATTATATTCTTCTGATATAAAAAAATTCATCAGATTCATGCTCATTTCGAAAACTTACCAATCTAACCTATACAAAAATATATCCCTAAAGTGATAAAGTATGTGCCTACCTTTCCACATTACATCTTTGAAAATCTGATTTTCAAAGCCCTGACCTAGTCTTCCTAGACTAAACCACCATCCAACACAAAACCATCAAATAAACCAAACCCTTCTATAAACATTTCTAGCCTAATATATTCCATGTCATGATTAGTCCTTGGTTGTGATCTCATTGAGAGGGCCCTCCTAGCCTAGTAGGGTTAGCTACAAGGTCAAAGTGGTCTGTGGTTACCTTTGGTGGTCTCCTTTTTAGCCTTCGAAGAACTTGTGGAGTGCTAAAACAATATAAGAAGGATAATAAACTATAAAAAAATTAATATGGTCCTTACTAGGTGTTGCAAAAGATTGGTAATATGGCATACAAAGTGGAGCTTCCTTTATCTTCTCGAGTGCACCCAATTTTCCATGTTTCATGCTTAAAGAATATTATAGGTGACAAGCTCTCGGTTCAAACAATATTACCAAAACTTGATGAGGATGGAGAAATCACATTGGAACCTGAAGCATTCACAGAAACAAGAACTCAACAGCTACGAAATCGATCAATTTAAGAGTATCTCATAAAGTGGAAGAACTTACTTGCTGAAGATTTGAAATGCGAGGATGAGAATTTTATACAAAAGCATCCAGAACTACTCAAGCATTGAGGACAACACTCTTTTGAAGGATAGGGGCATATTAGCTCCCTATAATACTAGTGTATCCACTTATTGTTATTAATAGTGTAGCCCCCTTATTATTATTGTTGTGCCCAGGTAGTCCCCATATTGTTATTATTGTGCCCCATAGAAGCCCACTATTGTTATTGTTGTGCCTTACATTATTATTGTTATATCGACTCTAATTATATTGAGAACCCTTGGACTCCTATATATAGAGAGGAGGTTTTTTCATTTCAATCACACAATAATTTATCATTTATGTAATTTAAAGGAGGTTTCCCCCTCGAAGAGGTTGATTTCTAAGTCGTTGATTTATCTTTTCTTCTATTTTGTGAGTTGGTTGCATAACAGTATGTAAAATCCACTAAGTGGAGGTGCATCGTAGTGAAATTTATGTAATTTATAGAAGGCATATGTAATTTGATAATTTATATAGCATATACTATAAGTTTACATTATTATACAAATTTATTATACTGAATATTATAAATATTTTACAAGAACAAAGTACCACTCAATAATCTTGCTTATTGACAATAATGAAAGACCACTAATACAATGGTCCTTGAATCCAACTAAAAATAAACATTATACACCTCTATTTTCATATACCCTCGGTGAAAAATGTAGAAATTATATACAAAATATATACCAATGGATTCAATCTGATCATGTAATTTACTAAAACATGATACCGAATCCTTCTACTAATTTGAGGAATATAAAAAATGATCGCTCAATCACATCCAAGTAAGAGAAATGAATTATCAATCACACAACACAATATGTATCTAGGGAAAGCACTTGATCAAAACCCTTCTATCATATATCACGAAGATGAAGTGAAAGTGTCATGTTTAAGAGCGACCTGCTACCATAAAGTGTTTTGTTCTTTTTCCCAAATTTTCCCCAGTCATTGCTGACCAGTACCTCTTTATTTTTTAACAAGCTTAAGGAAGGTAACATATTATTGATATATAATTCAACCCTTTGGGGGAATCCATCACTATTTGATGATTTAACGAGTCTAGTGATAGTGAAACTTGATCTTGTCATGATCGGATAAGTCTGTCGCTATTTCATGTTTTAACGAGTCTAACGATAGTGACAGCTCGTTCTCCATGAGTATTTTTTTTCGTAAATTTGTCACTCAGGTCCAAAAAAGTGAAAAATGATACCTGAGAAAACCTCTTAGCCATATTTAACTAAGATGTTCATTTTTCATAAATAATCTATCTCAGTCCGTAAAAGGGTTTAAATTATACTGAGTAGATGTTGTTTCATTTCCTTTTATGAGCTCGAAAGGACAAGTGCTCGGCAATATTTTCACATTAACGATGTCTAAAAAGAGCTAAAAGAAGACTCTAGAGGGGGTTCGTTTTTTGATTTTAAATAGAGCTTGAAAAAGAGATAAAAGTGTGCTCTAACCGACTTTCCATTTAATTTACGAGCAGGAAAAAATGGAAAGAACTCGACATTTTTAGGTGTTTTAAGAGAATGAAAAGATAGCAAAATAAGCTTGAGATTTTCATGAGTTTAACGAGTCTTGAAAATAATAACTGAAATGGACTCGAGATAGGTGTCATTTTTACTAAAGCTTGAAAAAGATAAAAACCTATGCTTGAAAGTGGTTTCATTTTTACACAAGCTTGAAATAGAGAAAACTGTGCTTGAAAGTGGTTTCATTTTACACAAGCTTGAAACAGAGAAAACTGTGCTTGATATTGGTTTCATTTTTACACAAGCTTGAAACAAAAAAAGTTGTGCTTGAGATAAGTTTCAATGCCTCCCGTGTTTCAGTTCATTCACCTAAGTAGACTACTGGTTATTAATAGCTGGATGGAATGGAGGCTCATTTATGAGATCAGATGAAAGAATCAACTTAACTAGGGGAGGATTTGTTTCATTTTTTAATGAGCTTGACACAGGAAAATAACTATGCTCATGGAAACTTGTTTCATTTAATGAGCTTGACACAAGAAAATGAACTATTCTCATGGAAACCTATTTCATTTAACAAGGTTTACATGGTAAAAGAACTATCCCCATCACTTGACTCATTTTTTAACGAGGTTGACATAGTAAAAGAACTATCCTCATGACCTGATTCATTTTTTAACAAGGTTGACATAGTAAATAACTATCCTCAAGACCCGATTCATTTTTTAACAAGGTTGACACAGTAAAAGAACTATCCTCAAGAGAACCTATTTCATTTAACGAGGTTGACACAGAAAAGAACTATCCTCAAGGGAACCTGTTTCATTTAGTGAGGTTGACACAATAAAAGAACTATCCTCATCACCTAATTCATTTTTTAATGAGGTTGACACAGTAAAAGAACCATCCTCATCACCTGATTCATTTTTTAACGAGGTTGACACAGTAAAAGAACCATCCTCATGGGAACTTGTTTCATTTAACGAGGTTGACACAGTAATAGAACTATCCTCATCACCTGATTCATTTTTTAATGAGGTTGACACATTAAAAGACCCATACTCAACACCTCATTCATTTTTTAATGAGGTTTACACACTAAAAGAAACATCCTCATGGGAACCTTCTTCATTTAACGAGGTTGACACAGTAAAAGAACTATCCTCATCACATGATTCATTTTTTAACAAGGTTCACATAGTAAAATAACCATCCTCAAGGTGCATCAGTTCCAGTGAGTGTGTGCTAGAAAATACGAAGTCTAACGGAATCATATTTCAAGGAGTTAGATGAACACCACAAACGATAAGTCATAACATGCGTAGACGAGTATTCTCTAGGGTTTCCATTGAATTTTGGAATGTCAGAGGGTAATTTATGTGAAATCATCGGCCACCAAGGAGAATAACTAATGTTACCAACTTGATGTTGAACTGAAGATGTGAATAAAGGATCAAGCCGTTTAATACTTATTAGATATGAACCAAATAAAATTCCAGATGATGACATGGGTGAAGTCCATGGACTAGAGGAGGCACCTGAGTAGGTTCCAGGTAAAGACTGGTAACCTAGTGGGAAGGATGGTCCACCATAAAGATGCGACTTGGGTGACTTGGTAAACATCGATGGAGTAACAACAATATATGTTGTCGCAACTGTAATAGAATGTGCAACCAGAGATGTTGTCTAATATATGGTAAAATGACCCAGAAAATACCCTACAAGATCTATTGGAACTTGAATTGAAACACGATCAATAGAAGCAGTGTAATTCAAGCGAGGAAAATACTCGTAAAGATAAAGCCCTGACCCAAAATGAGTCTGCTTGAGGTTCTTCCTCAATAAAAATCAACCCAAGTGGAAGAATTTTTCCATCAGGACCGAGATATATTTCAGTTGGTTGACTATGTGATATAAGGGAAGACTCAATGGCTACAGATGACTGAGGAGTGACTGATACAGGAACATATGCTTGTCGTTTGACTTCGGGTTCTATATGTTCTGGTAAAAGAATGATGGGATCTGTATCAACTTCCAGTCGAGAAACATCGGGTTCTAGATGTATGGTTTCATTAATTGGAACTCTATTTCGATGACAGTAGATAAACCAAGATGTGTAGAAATGACTCAAGACGACTCTAGTAGATGTGATGAAGATGATGCACCAGAGGTACTGATGGTACTGTATATGGTAGAACGGGGTTGCCTTCAGTGACCAGAAATGGCTTCCAATGGTAAAAGTGGTTTAAGTGCTATTATATGCGAAAGATGGGGAAAGGGTTGTTCTTCTTCCACGATGGCTGATTGATTTTATTACAAAAACAAATAAACAAATAAAAGGGCGATACTAGGCAAAAGGTTTACCAAGTAATTGTGAACTGTAGAATACCTCCTGGCGAACCAAGATGTATGGGCAAGAAATCTCCCCGAATGTTGTGTTTGGTGTATCACAAGTTACAAGGTGGTATAATCGGTTACCTATGGATGGTAAGAAACCAAATGTTGTCCTCCCAAAAATACCCGAAGGTACGTGGAGGCCCAAGTCCATAATAGCATTTTCTAATGCGAAATCACATAGTGAGAGAACCCCCTTATACTTTTTGTTCTAGAACACCGCCATATATACCTAAAGGTACATGGACGAACTCCAATATACTTACATACGTGGAGTGGGATATCACACTTGAAATGTATCACAGACAAGTTACCAACAACTTCTATGTTTAACGACGTTGAAACACACCTCTAGCCTAGACCTTCTAAGTGTTATCGTTAATGTTACAATGCTTTCTTAGGTTGATTGAGGTAAATTTTATGTTTATCTTGCTTAACAATTTATCTTTCACGTTCACCGCAAGATGTGATGGGAAATTCCTAAAATGAAAACTAAATGAGAAGTAAACTTTCCAATTCAGTTTTTTCAATGAAAACCTTAGCTACTAAAGGGATAGAGCAATCAGATTTTTGAGCATAGATCAAAGAGCACAAACTAAATGAAGATTTCCCTAATCTATTCCTATACAACACTCACAAGCTCTAAATGCACATGCATGTTTTACTTTTCAATTTCCTTTAATTATGAATGAGTAAAAGAAACTAAATGCACAATCAATCAAACAATGTTTTCTTTTGAGAAATGAGGACTGAAACAACATTTTTTTGTTAGGAAATGAAGACTGAAATGACAATTTTCCTTTTTGAAAACAAATAATTGATATAATGAAAAATTTACAACTTTGGATTTAATTTGACAATGATAAAGAAAATAGCTAATGAAAAATTGGACAAACCACTATCTAAAGGAGGAAGAACTAAGTAATGTTTACTAGTCTCTAAGGTCAAACAAGCATCTGAGAATACAACAAGCAATAGGATAAAAATGAATGCAAAATATAAATTATGATAGAATTTGGCTAGTTGAGGGGAAACACACCCCTTAAGGGCAAAGAATGCATTGTAGAGAACCTCTAAATGGGAGACAGTGCTATGAAGAGCATTGTACCCTGACAAACAGTGTGTTGGGCACAACTAGGGTTGAAAGACAAGTAGCTATACATACTTTCTTTTGAAAATATTCATTCAAATGACTGAGTAGATGAATTAAATTCTACTGATGATGGTTAAAAAGGACAAAAGCACTAGGAATGAAGGATTTATCCCCAACAGGGTCGCCAATTTGTTATGATGAATTCTAATCTACGAATAAACTAGTTTTCCCTGAGTGTGGTGTTCCTTCACTCAGAACAACAGAAGAAAGGTAAATGTTATTTTCTCTAAAATGGATATAAATATAGAAGGGATAAAGACCTATTTGTGATCCTTCAATCTCATTCCTCTTCTATTTTCATTCCCATCACTCTTGATCTAGCTGAAACCTGCTTGTTCAATACCTGCAATCAAAGACAAAAGACAACAAACGACATACAAATAAATTATATCTACCTTAACCAAATTGAACTAATTAAATTTGAGAATACATACACATTTTGAGAATACATTCACAAGATATAAGTGCATATATGAGAGAAAGAACATATATCATTATTGAAATAATAGGAGTAGATTACAACCCGTGGATCAGTTCATCGTCAACTTGCTCCAACTTCATTTCATCCTCATCACACCAAGCATCATCTGAGCAGCATAACAATAGTTCAGCTCTCAAGAATTGAGAATCCAACAGCATAACACTACACAAATTTCTTCTTCCCCTTGCACTTAGATGAATGCTCAATTTATAGTGAAATCGTAGGTAGTTTCTCAACAAATTATATTGAATGGATTTCTAATAATAGATGAGACATGTTTCTAGGTTCAATGGTGATGGATGAACACATGTATTTAAAGTATGAAACCTATGAGATATTCTAGAAGGCACTAGACATGTGGAGATTCCTAGAACAATGATGATTTCGCTCCCAGGATACCAACGCACCCTTAAGTGTCGGGAAGTGCTTTGCAGAGCACCCTTGCATGGGGGTAAGTGCTTTGCAACACACTTGGGCCCATTAAGAGGAGAGGTTATGAGTCAATGGGTCATTTTAGCTATACTTCAAACATTGAAACTCTTATGAATTAAAGCCATCAGTGGAATGACTTCTCTAGGGCACGTAACAAACGAATTAGGTGATGGTAGACCCTGTTTGTATTGAATTAGGGGATGATAGACTCTGTTCATATTGGTATTAGGGATGATGCCCAAATTGAACTATAATAATCATGAAACAATATAATTCTTTCACACACAGAGAAAATTCTAAACTCTACCGATTGTCTCACCCTGATCCTGCTCAAAACTAACTAGCAATTCTTAGGCAAAATTGACAAACACTTAGCCAATTATTTGCCCCTGAATAGGTCAGCCTTGTTCACACAATCCCTGGGAAATTAATCCCTATTAAATAGGATAATCAACCTTCCTTGACTGCACAATCATTCATGATCCTTCCTCTGACTTTATAATTACCCCTAGGCAATTCACTAATAATACAACTGATAGTTAACTTCCCTTTAACCTCTGTCTCAACTGGGTCGTTATCAGAATTGACATGCATGTAACTATTAATAGTGAATCATCAGTTACATGATTGATTAGTACTTGTGAATTAATTCTAATTTAATTCACTTGACCTCTCACTATCTCATCACTCGGTTAGAACTAGTTAAACCGATTTTAACTCAATTAATTTGAGTTAACTGCTTACACTCACACCACACTAGTGCCACAACTACAAATGGACCCTAAAAATAATAGAATCACTGTACATGCCTCACCTTTGACCCTCAACTCGAAATTCTTGAGCTAACTCAGTCTTTCTAACTTAGTTAACTGATACAATTTGTTATGAGATGAAATTACAATTTTATTTCAAGTTAATTAAGGGATAATTAAATCAAAAGCATCATATGGTAGCCATTTCTGGGTGCCATTTTCTGGATTTTATTTTTGGATGCCAATTTCATTGTTTCTTGTTGAAATTTTCAACACTTCCTCTCAAAAAGAAAGGAATAAATCTATCCCAATCCGGTACCTTTGGAATGTTATTGTATGCAATACTTCTCTAGTGTAGTTCGCACATGAAACTCTCCTAAAATTGAACAGCCTCTGAACAATTGAATCATTATAATGCATATATCATTAGAGTCTTACAACTACTACTAGCTACTGGACATGTTTATTGGACTCTCTGTGCTACTACTGACATCTGCATACATGCACTCTGCACTACTGCCAACTCTGATCTCCGCTCCAGTATCTGACATCTGTCACTATGATTTCTGCCCTCCTAACATCTGACTATATCAATATAACTGATCCTTTCTGCTACTGTTGTACTGTGAACTCCTTGTATTCAGGTTCAATCCATGAGACACACCATCTCTATGGACCCTGCCCAAATTTCTTCTTGGGATTAATTCTGCACATCACCCCACTACACACCTGGAGGTATAGCTGCATGTACTCCCTCTGCCCACCTGGCTCAAAATTTCCACCTCCTGGAGGTCTCTACTTGAGTGGACTCCACCATTCAGTCTTCTCTCTGCTTCTCCAATAGTGGCTTCTCCACAACCTTCTGAGACTGCACATTGAGAGATAATTTCTCGCTCTCAACCACCAAGTCATTAACCATTGCTTTGCTCCTCAAAGTCATGCATGCATTCTCAACCTCGAGAGAATACATGTTCTTGACTCTTGAACTGATATTATTCACCTGTCTCATGGCTATGTGTTTAAGGAACACCTTTACTTTTGTAAACATCACTTCATAACCATAGTATTCAAATATCGCTATGGAGACAAGATTATTCCTTAGGCCCGGAACATACAAAACATCTACTAGTCTGAGAGGGGAGCCAGAATCCCTATGAAAGGTAACTGTACCTATGTCATTCATGCTATACCTCGTGTCATCTCCAAACTCTATGTTCTACTGGAGTTCCTTCTCCTCCAAGTCACTGAAGAGATCTATATTCCCCGTCATATGGAACGAGGTACCGCTTTCTAGATACCACATGCATCCCATTACAATGTTTTCCATGCATGCAATGAGAGTAAAATCAAGCTCGAGTTGTGAAGCCAATGCTTCACATGCTGAAACTACAGGTTCCTTCTTGATTTCCTTCTTCTATGGACAATTCGAAGCATAGTGGCCATGCTCGTGATAGGGAAAACATATGATCTTGGACAAGTCTCTCTTGCCATCTTCACCTTGGGACTTCTTTCCCTTAGCTTTATTTCCTTTTCTGACTAATGCATAATATTCTTATATTTTGGTGATGGAGGTCCCGTCTCTGGTGCTCCACCTTATCTCTTCTATTACCAAGTTGGACCATAAACACTCCCAGTCTGGTAACTTCTCCCTCTCATTCACAGAGTCCAGGTAACTATGCCAACTCTTGGGAAGGCCTAGAAGTGCTAGGCTCACCAAGTCATCATCGGCTACAGTCACACCAACACTTCCAAGCTCATCTAGACATTGAGTGAACTTTGCCAAGTATGTTGGTACCATCTCACCCTCCCCCTTCTTGATCTTTCTGAGCTTCTATTTCAGTGCCAACTTTCTTTGGTCACCGTTGTTCTGAAAAAGATATGTCAAGGCCTTCAACATAGCATACAGAGTCACCTTCCCATGGATAATCGAGACAATATGATCTCTAACTCCCTCTAACAAGATCCTTATTTCCTTTTCTACCTTCTTCTGCGATGCATCAAGAAGTTGGGAATCTGCTGTTGCGAGCTTGGGAATATCAGTATATATGAATTCATTCAACTTGTTGTCCTCCAAAATTTCCTCTATCCCATCCTTTCATGCAATATAATTTAAATTTCCCTCGAGTTAATATTTGAGTCTCAAGCCATTAAAAGAGATATTGATCTATTGTTGGACCATGAAGAATAAATTTGAAAATTTGAAAATATTTAAGACAAACTCAATTTCTTCTCCGCTATTGTGATTCCTGGCACTCTGATACCATGTAGAAATTATATATAAAATCTATATCAATGGATTAAATCTGATCATGTAATGTTCTAAAACAAGATACTGAATCCTTCTACTATATTTGCGGAATATAAAACGTGATCGCTCAATCACATGCAAGTAAGAGAAAGGAATTATCAATCACACAACACAAGATGTATTCGGGGAAAGCACCCGCTCAAAACCCCTCTATCATATATTGTACATAGTCAAAGAACCATGAAACAATACAATTATTTCTCACACTGAGAAAATCCCTCACTCTACCGATCATCTCACCTTGATCCTGCTCAAAACTGACGAGCTATTCTTAGGAGAAATTGACCACCACTTATCCAATTCTCAGCCCCTGCTTAGCCCAACCTTGCTCACACAATCCCTAGGAAATTAATCCCTATTAAATACAATAATTAACCTTCCTTGACTATGCAATCCTTCATGAGCCTTCCTCCGACTTTATAATTGCGCCCGAGAAATTCACTAATAATACAACCGACAATTAACTTCACTTTAACCTCTGTCTCAACTGGGTTGTCATCATAATTGACATGCATGCAGCTATTAATATTGAATCATCAATTTTCTGACTGATCACTACTTGTGAATTAATTCTAATTTTATTCACTTGACCTCTCAGTAGCTCATCACTCAGTCATAACTAGTTAAACTGATTTTAACTCAATTAATTTGAGTTAACTAATTACACTCACACCACACTAGTGCTACAACTACACTTGGACCCTGAAAATAATAGAATCACTTTACATGCCTCACCTTTGACCCTCAACTCGAAATTATTGAGCTAAATCAGTCTTTCTAACTTAGTTAATTGATACAAGTTGTTATGAGATGAAATTACAATTTTCTTTCAATTTAATTAAGGGATAATTAAATTAAAATCCTCATATGACAGCCATTTCTAGGTGCCAATTTCTGGATTTTGTTTCTGAATTCCAATTTGATAGTTTCTTGTTGCAAATTTCAACAAAAAATACATTATTAATTAATAAAAAAAATTCATACATATACCAATTACCATATTTATTCATTAATGATATAATGCAGATCAAAACCAGAAATACATTGCATGCTATAAACACAAACTTTGCTTGAGGAATGCATAATTATTAAATATTAAATATAATATTTATGGTTCATATTCTCTATTATGCGTATTATATTTAGATTAAAGAGAGTTAAAGAGAGTGTTAGGACATTTAAGATAACATCCCTTATGGTCGTCACTAAGCAAGATAATGTGATTTTGAGTTACATTTGGCCATAGTTTTATTCATGATACTAGACACTACTCTTGGTTATAGATTAACATCTTACTTAGGAGGTAGGATTATTCCATGTTGGATAGTTAATTTAAAAAATTCAGCAATAATAATTTAATAGAGTTACCATATGTTAATGTAGTTAATTTTAAATTTGTTTTTATATAAAGTAAAAATATTTGTATAAATTATAAGAGATATTAGAAAGATATTAGAAAATTGTCATATATAAATAACTACATTTATTGACCACCTGCAAGATTGTTTGGCTGTTTCAGACAACAATATTTATATTCTATATGTTATATTCTAAGATATTAAAATAGGAAATTATGATCACTAGGGGTAGTGCTGTAATTTTTATGTAGATGGCTTAGTATAATTTATATCAAAATCTAGTTGCTCTATTGACTCTACTCTCAATCATTTGTCTCTTGCCAACAACTTTTTCTCATAAAATTTTGTTGTTACTCTCACTAGACCCTTATAAAACAATGATTCTTATTCTTTGGTATGAAAAATTGGTCTCCCTTCGATTTTGATTATGATGGGTGGTGAAGAAGAATGTATTACTTAATATACCTTTATAATACCACATATACTTGATATTATCCTTCATTTCACAACTCCTTGGATTGCTTCATATTTTTATTTCTAATATCAACTTGTGTGATTTGGTTTTTATTTTTTCTATTATATGTTTTTCACTCATTGTGCTGCTAAGATTCAAGTAGCTTTGTGTTTTTATCTCCTATGGTCTACTGAAGCTGTTTTGTGAAGTATTTTATCTTTCTTTTAGAAATTTTCCTCATTTCCTTATCCTATATCATTCTTATACATAATTTTTTTATATTCATTCAATATTATTTTTCTCTTACATCCATTTTATTTAATATTAATTCCATGTCTTTGTAGGATTCAAATGATGAACTTGCAATAGGATCTAGAATTAAAATGAAAAAAAAAATACAATTAACAATTTGAGAGAAAAGAAGAGGAGAAAAATTAATGGAGCAATGTAATTGTCATTAAAATAAACAACCAAAGATGAGAAAGAAAAATTAAAATGAATTGCAATTGAATGCAATATATAAGAATTAGTCACACAACCATGCTAGGATTAATTGCAAGAAAATCACGAGAAAACATTCCCTAATTACCAATTGTGTTTTCATAAGGGAGTTAACTTGGAATTTTACTAGCCAAGTAGAGTGAACTAACTCATGCATGAGAGAAATGGAGTAAACTAGCTCCAAGAAAACAAGACCTACTCAAGTGTGCTATAATTCTCAGAAAATGAGAATTATCCAATATAAAATGGATGAAAAAGGTTATTTGGCTCCTAGAAAATAAAATATGACCCTCGAATTAAGGAAAGAAACACTCCTATCCCTAGAAAAATATACTTTAATTAAGGTATGAGAGATAGAAAATTATGCATGTATACCAACTCCCCCATTAAGCCTAACCTAGGCTAGTATGAGGCATATAAAGAATTAGTCTTAAAAATATGTGACCCTTTTAGATACCCAAGTACAAATATTTATCTCGAAAAGTGAGGAAAGAGGACAAGCATTTTGGGAAAAATATTCCTCCCGAAAATAAAATCGTGTGGAGTAGACTAACCTACTTTGAAGTAGATTCTTTTTTCACTCCAAAGTTGTTGGCTCGAGGGGTCCTCACCCAAGTTCAGAGGTTAAGGTTTGCCAACAAACCCCTATACTACTAGCCCTTTCCGCAGTGACCTGCTTGTGCAGGCCAAAGTCTCACCTGAAGTAGTATGGGAGCATGCTGGAACTAGGTTTCCGCACCTTGAGAGAGAGAGAGAGTAGGTCAAGTAGATCTGTGCTCGCAGCTTATCAGGTTCGCACAAGACAGATCTGTCCATAAGATTTTTAAAAATATAATTCACAATATAACAGAGCTACATATCTATTCAATACCTTCGCATCCATGTCCGTATTAGTAGTTACCATAACAGATTACAAATATACCATAACACAGACAGATTCATAGCATAAATAGATAACACAACTGTATTCGTAGCTACAACAAATCCCAAGGTTCACATTAACACATCAGATCAAATAACACAAAGATACTTTAACCATATTAGCATATATTAGTATCCAAAATCTAGTACAATCCAAACACAACCTGCGAACACAGCTAGTAGGGTCCACACACATTAGGAAAAAGGATCTCTGCGCACACAGCCAGTAGGATTCCTTACCTTAATGACCCAACAAAAAATCTAACAATTCGCACTTAGCATTAGAATTAATTCTTTCCTACCTTAAGACTCAAAATGTTCATCTATTTATATCGACTTAGCCTACGCTTCAAATGGTCCGAAAACTGTGGTTTGTGGACCCTTGGTCTACCCTTGACCCATTACAATGCATTTGGGGCTTTGACCCACCCCAAAACCCCTACGTTAGACTAATTAAGACCAAAAATATACAAAATTGTACAAAATTCACAGCTTTTTAGGGGACCCTGCTCCAACAGTCCTCCAACACAATCTTGTGACTCGTCCCAAGTCACTGCGGTGGTGGGCTCTCCACCTTTGCTTGCAACAACTTGATCGCATTAACCAGTTTGGGCAGCACTCATAGCAGCATTATGAGCTATATCGAACAATTTTTGTGAATTTTGTCCATCTATGGCCATTGTGACACTTTCCAAACTCTGGTTAAGTTGTTTTACTACGAAATCGATGTCCTGGGAGAGCTTGAGGGCTTCATCAGCCCAAGGCTTGAGACGGTCACCAACGATCTATTTCTTTAGGTGGAGCTCATCAATTTAGTCTTGCAAGGTGTGGCTGGTACGCAGCCGTGCCAACTGTTGAGCAGGGATTAGATTAGGCATCGTAGCTTCCAGCTGTTTGAACTGTTCTTCCTTCTGTCGCAGTGTCTGATTGATCTCACGTAGGAAAGGATCGCGCTGCACTTTGGTCTATAGTTGCTTGAGTGATTTTTCCTGTGATAACATTTGTGGCCTCTGTAACCAGTGCGGCTCGCTGGGTCCTTATCTTTAGTGGTGTTTCCGGCTACAACTTGGCTTGTAAATCTGCAATCTGTTGCTCCATCTACGTTTTAACCATCTGGATCTCTGTTTTGGAGGCTTTTAAAGAGTGACTATTGGGATTCCCATGTTTTGGCCGGATTGGCAAGACCAAAAGATGAGACAACATCAGAACCGCTTTCAGACCTCAAGATCTAGCCCTCCTGGGTCCAGAGAGGGATCTCTCTATTTTGGTAAAGGTTTTATGTCTTTGAAGTTCAAATATTAGGGTATTAGGCTAGTTATAGGCACAGGGTTTGTTTGTTTGATTTTTGTTTGGTTGTTGGGGATCAGGAAAGAAGGGTTCAGTATAAGACAAGGCTGAACAAAGAGGATTTAGGCAAAGGAGAGATCATTCAGAGAAACATTCAAGACCATTGGGCAATGGAGTCAGGAAAGGGTTTACTTGCTGTTCAATATACGGGCTTTCAGTTGGGCTAGTCATCTAAAGCATTGCATCTTAAAGATGAAAGTGTGGCTTGAAATGGTAGAAAGAAGGTGAAAAGCAAGGAAGCCTCCAAGGTGAAATTTTAGAAATCAGATCCAGGGACAGGACATGCCATTGGACAACCTGTGATCTAAAACCTAAAAGGTTAACTCTTTAGGCAAGGAAATTTAAAGATTCAGAACGCAAAGGTGAACACCTAAGATCAGAGAGAGACTTTGAAATCTCAATGCTTCGGCATCTAGCCTAAGGGAACTTAGAAAGGTTTAATCAAGTGAAAAGGACTCTATTGAGGCAGAGACAAAGATCTAAACTCCCAGTATCCCAATTCATTTAATCAAAGCCTAACAAGAACATCTGAGAACAATTTCATTAATTCATACATCAGCTAACAACATATGTTTTGACCACTACACTGGTTAAATTAGCTTGAAACAATCCTCAAATAACACATACAGTAGAAAACTTTGAAGGCAAGGAGAGCAGAAACATAGGGTACCTAACAAGGGTAAATCCTATGCCAGATTTCTTATGCGAGCCAGTGGAAATGGAATGTAATGAACTACAAGGTAAAACAAATACAGAGATAGAAAAACATCACCGCTGTTTTAAATCAGGATCCAAAGAAATGTGCTTGTCATATTAAAGAGAAACACCATTCATGTACAACATTGCCAACAACTTGATATTTAGTCTGAAAACATCTTCCTTAGCCTATCTTACAACTTTACACAGAGACTATGTCTCAAAAGAAACAACTTGCAATTCTCAGATATCCGATCAACAAACTTTACAATGAGTTTCTTCATGAATTTTTATAGCTGAAAGAGGAGTAGAGGAGGTAGATGAAAAAATAAATGTAGCATTAAAGCTCAGCAGAGGAAGAGGGCCGAGGCCCCATTCTGTTTTAAATCCTGGGCATTTATCTTCAGTACTCTTTGGATGAAAGAGTGGTCTTCGTCAGGCTGCAATTTACTCTAGGTATGTCTTTGATGTACTTGTTGTGGCACCTATGAAATACTCTGGTGAATAAACCGGGTTGGATAAAATACTGGGAGGTCTTCCATACCGCATAACTAATGCACTAGTAGCATAGGACTATTGTCAGGGCGGAAAATTTCTCAGGGACACGAAATAGCATGCAGACGGTATGGGCATTTTGTCCTTTTATGGAAAGAACATTCTGCTAATGGTGAAACATTGTTGGTGTTTCTTTCTGTGCCCAAGGCCCTATCGGGACCTCTACGTTATTTCTAGGTATTCGATATGGTACATTGCTTTTCAATTACTGAATTAAGGCTTCAAAAATCTTCGGTTGCTGGCCTTAAATTTTCTAGCTCTCCGCTGATACTCTTTTCCACTCCTTTACTATTCTCTGTCTGTGAAACTTCAAGTTTTAATGGTGTTGGGGAGATCTTGACTGTTTCGTACACTGTCCATTTAATAGAGAAAAATGTTCTAACACTCTCCTGGGCAACTTGCTGTAATATCGAGCTCTGAAACCAGCTTCTCTGTGCACTGTGCCACTACAATAATGCATATGAACCATGGTGGTTTTCCGCCTGCCTATAACCCTGCAAAACATGTAAACACGTTAAGAAAACCATGCATGGGAGGGTGAATGTAGCGGGGACAATGAGAATGGAAGTAAAGCCGGGTGAAATGGTGTAACAGCGTAGGGGATGGTGAAAAACCGCAGCGAAACAGTGGAGAATGGTCTGGTGAAAGTTGGCAGAATGCAACAAATTTTAATGGGAAAACTGGACATTTAACCTTTGAACGAAATATAAAGGGGATGGATGAAAATGCAATGAAAACACGTAGAATGGGTGACGTGGCAGGACTCAGTCAATGGCGGGGCATGCATTTAATCTGGATCATTTTATCTCAGGAGGAGATCGACGGTTGTAAGTGCATCGGAGCGCGACAGATGGTGGGCCATGGGTCCTATTTGCCTTGGATTAACTCCTGAGCATCTTCGTGGCACAATCACCATTGGATGGACAGCTTCAGATAGGATGGTGTATGCGCATATCGCGCCGGGTCCACAGCCGAACTTTAACGCGCGATGAGGGCAGTTTTTCAATAGTGCTCGGAGCCACATGTCGGCCGGTGAATGGCATCACTGCTGAACGAAAAATACAACCCGCCTTGCAAATGTGGTGCAATAGAAACCACCGGTTTCTGCACAGCGCTTTGGCACGGGGACCATCGGGGCAGATGATTTGCGGGCCATCGATTTTCGGGTCATATGGATGGTGGATATGTGATCAGAGGGGTGAACGGGGGGGGCCACGGACGCTATGGTGTTTGCGAAGACCGTCCGATCTGTACATATCGATGGTTAATAGCGCTCCCGATATCCAATTTTGATAAGCGCTTTCTGTGCTAGCGCTTGGTTCTAGCGCTTAGGTCATGTGGGAAAATGGTTTTGGGGGTTGGCCGAAGGGGGCTAGGTCCGATATATGTTAAAAGGTGGGTTTTCGGCCCTTTTCAATGCAATTTGAGGCCAGAAAGGGGTAACGGTAGAGGGAAAAAAGGGGGGGGGGGGAATTAAACCGAACAAGGGGTGTGTGTAGGATTTAAAGGGGAAATGGGTGGTTTAGGGGATTTTGGGAGGGATTTATGGGGTAAAAAAAGGGGGGACTTTGTCAAAGGGGAAAAAGGGTTAAAATGGGACATTCTGCAGGGATACAAGGGGCAAATGAAGGCCTTTTGGAGCACAATTTTTTACAATCAGTGAGACCTTTTGGATGGAAAGAACAATGAGGATCTTTAAAAAGGAAATGGACCCAAAGAGGCTTCAAGGAGGAGAGATTTTCATGGGAAATGTATCTCTTAAAGGCTCATAAAACAACTTAGCCACCTGTTTGTTTGACAAAAAATTCATAGGGGGATAACAGTGGCTCCACATGGGGATGGCTTCTTCTTGAAGGAGTCAAGAATTCAAAAATGATCTTGATGCAGGCCAGGTGCCTGGTCTTTGACCCATTCATTTTCTTTCTTGGATCAGCTGCCACAAATCATGAAGTCATTAAATCAGTAGAAAATTCTCCCAAACAATCTACCTACCCATCCTACAATCCAACCATTTTCTATTCCAGGGTGCATTTGGACTAGCAGACCCTTTACATCATTTATATTTTTAAACAAGAAAATAAACCTATTCTATTTCTACCCTTGTTACTCCATGAGACTAGATTAAAATGTTGGCCTCATATGTTTCTCTACCTAATCTAACATCTGCCGGGATTAAACTATCTAGTAGATTTCTTCTCTACATTCTACAATAGAAATTTAAAAACAATCAAAATAGGATTAGACAGTCTAGTTTTTTGTGGATCCAAGGCATAAATTCAGTTGCGCATGGACAGAAACTTGCAGAAAACCGAAAACAAAATCTTGAAGGCTTGAAATCTGAAGTTTTGAAGCATCCTTCCTTTCTTTGTGACTCAAGTTTTGAGCTTGTTAGAGTCACTTTCTCTTCTTCATTTCAACTCTGGTTTTGGGCTTGTTAGAGCTAACTCTTCTTCTTTATTTTTTGGTTCGAGTTTTGAGCATGTTAGAACCAACTATTTTACTTCCTTGGCTCAGGTTTTAATCTTATTAGAGCCAATCTTTTGCATTTTTGAGGTTCACGTTTTGAGCATGTCTGAACCTTTCTTCTCTCTTTTTTTGAAACATTTTCTCTTTTCTTGAAAACATAACACAACAATGGTATTTAAAATGGAAATGGAAATTGAAAATTGCAAATCAACAATAGTAGTGTTTGAGCATCCTGCCATTGACAGGACCCCCAAACAGTTTTGTACCATCTAGTTCTTGTAGAAAAAAGGCATTTGGACCCACAGTGGCCTGGATGATGTATGGAACCTGCCACAAACTGTCAAACTTGCCATGCTTTCCTTTGTCTTCTCTCCTTGAGTCCCACTTCAGAACATTATCTCCAATTTTGAAGTCAGAAGCTTTGGTTCTTTTGTCAAACAACTTCTTTATATTTTCCTAAACTTTCATAGCTCTATTATAGACCTCTTCCCTTGTTTGCTGGAGATGAATTGTATGGTTTATCCTCCTTACCATGTTGTCTTCTTCTGTCTGAATTTCTCGGACAAGTTTAATCACTGGTACTCCCAGGCTAGTAGGAAACACTGCTTCTGTTCCATAGACAAGCTGATATGGTGACATGCCAATGGATTTCTTTGTTGTAAGCATGTCAGCCCACAAAGCATGCACCAACTTGTTATGCCATGACTTTTTGTTCTCTTCCAGCAGCTTTTTGATGATGGTCACCAAGCTTTTGTTTGGTGATTTAGCTAACCCATTACCTTGTGGATAATAAGCAGTTGAATGATCGAGTGCTATTTGGTACCTATGACAAAAATCAACCATTTTCTTGGATCCAAAAGCAACAACATTATCAGTGATTATTTTCCTTGGACAACCAAACCGAGAAAGGATGTGGTCTTCTAGGAACCTAATGATGAAAGAATTTGTGGCATTCCTAGAAGGTATGGCCTCTATCCACTTAGTGAAGTAGTATGTGGCTGTTAAGATCCACTTGTGTTGTGCAAAAGAAGCAGGGTGTATTTCTCCTATGAAATCTAGACCCCATTGCATAAAGGGACCTTCAACAGTGATGGGTTGTAAAGGTAGTGGTAGGAACTTTCTTTTGCCTTCAAAAATCTGGCATTTGTGGCAGGAAATTATCATCTTATGGATGTCATTGAAGAGTGTAGGCCAATAATAGCCAGCCCTAAGTATTTTGTTAGCAGTGGCTTTCCAGTTCAGGTGGCCTCCACACTCTCCTGCATGGAACTCCTGTTTAATCCTCTCGGCTTCAGTTTCAGGCAAACATTTAAGCAATAGGCCATTTGCATTTTTCCAGTATAAGCATTCATTCAGTATGCAATAACTTCTGGCTTTTAGCTTTAGGAATCTAGCCTTGGTCTTTGACAGTTCAGGAGGGGAATTGAGGTGTGTGAGCACATACAAAATGTCAGAATACCATGGAGAGATTTGAAACTATTCCTCAACCGTAGGGTTAGGCAATCCTTCTTGCTCATCCAAGGCATCTACCATGTTTATTTCAAGGGCTTGTAAATTTGATTCAGCCATTAGTTGAGCTAGGCCCTGACCTTTGATCAGTTTTGTGGGTTTTATTTCAAGGTCATATTCTAAGATCACAACAATCCATTTGCCCCTCTTCCCATCGGGGTCTTGGGACAAGATGTCTTTAACCACTATGTTTGGTACGTAGGCTATGGTGTGGGAATGCAATATGTACAACCTAAAGTATTTCAAGGCCTTAACCAAGGCATAAGCCTGTTTTTCCGTTATGTTGTATTTCAAGGGTGCATCCCTCAAAGATTTACTGAAGAAAGAAATGGGCTGTTCCATTCCCTCTGGATTTTTTTGTAGCAGAACTGCAGCTACTGTATGCTCGGAGGCAAATGAAAAGATTAGCAAATCTTTTGAGAAATCAGGGCTGATTAGGACAGGAGCTCGGGTGAGTGCAAGTTTAACTGATTCAAAAGATTTCTTAGCCTCAATAGTCCATTTTACTCCTACACATTTCCTTAACATGTTTGTCATATTCCTAAGGTGTTCAGCTATATTGGGAAAAAACCTCCTTAAGAAGTTGATTTTCCCAATGAAGGACTGTAACTCTTTAATGTTTCTCGGGTGTGTGATTTTTAGTATTCCCTCAACTCTTTGTGGGTCTATCCTAATTCCCTTATCAGATATAATGTGGCCGAGAAGCTTACCTTCTTGCAGCCCAAATACAGTCTTTTTAGGATTCAATGACAGACCAAACTTCCTACATTTTTCAAAGACTCTCCTCAGATGTTTTAGGTGTTCTTCTTCAGTCTTGGAAGAGATTGTTATGTCATCCAGATAGATGAAAATGAAGTGCCCTATTTCATCTGAAAAGGATATGTCCATTGCTCGTTGGAAGGTTGCACCGACGTTCATCAGTCCAAAGGGCATTTTTACATACATAAAGGTGCCCCATGGAGTGGTAAAGGCAGTCTTGAGTTGGTCTTCTGGGAGTACTAAAACTTGGTTGTAACCTGAAAAACCATCTAACAGGGAGATCCTTTTTGAGCCTACTACTTTATGAAGAATGTGTTCCATTTTTGGCAAAGGGTAGTTGTCTTTAAGTGAGGCTCTGTTAAGGTTCCTAAAATCAATGCACAGCCTGATCTCACCTGTCTTCTTTCTTATAGCTATAAGGTTTGAGACCCAATTAGAGAACCTCACAGGAACTATTATGCCTGCCTCATACATCTTCTTTATTTCCTTTTCCACTGCAGGTAATTTCTTTGGGTTTATTCTACGGAGTTTCTGTCTGAAGGGATTCTAATTTTCTTTCAGAGGTATTTTGTGCTGTATAATGTTTGTGTTGTAGGCCTTTAAGTCCTCATAGCTCCAGGCAAACACATCAATGAATTCCTTGAATAAGTCAATATATTTCCTTTTCATGTTTGCAGGAAGGGACTTAGCCAATTTAATCATCTTGGGTTTATCTTCAGTGCCTATGTTGCATTCCTCGACATCAGAGTCTACGTGTTCTATAGTGGGCTTTTATGCTACATCATCGAAGTCGAAAAGATCCTCTAAAGGTGCTAGACCTCGAGGTATGTTCTTATCTTTAGCCTGCAGCACCTCCACTTCCTCACTATCCACATTTTTATGCTCTTCGTTTAGATTTCCAATATTTTTGTTTAAAGTGTTTATTTCTATGTTACAGGGTGTTTCTTCCTCATCTGAGGGCTCTTCACTTAGGCATCTATCATCAGATTTAGAGTCTGAATCAGAAAATTCAAACTTGTTCCTGCCCATCAAGAAATCTTCAATCTTCTTATCGCCCTCAAAGACATGCTAGTATTTTTCATTGTCCAGCACTGCAGGTCTAAATTTGGTCTGAATGATGATTTTTTGGTCACTGGGAGGCTTGTGATACGAACTATCCATGCAGGCTAATCCATTTGCAATTGCGTTCTGGCTCGTAGGGACAAACACCAGTTCGTATTCTACAAAGGTTTTCAATAGATCCATAGCGTCATTCTTGTACGCTCTTAGCCTAGGATGTTTCACTGTGTATTCACCATTTACTTGTTTTATAATCAACTCAGAGTCTCCATGCACGGCTATCCCACGGGCTCCTAATTTTTTCAACAGATTCAAGCCTAGGGTAAGAGCCTCATACTCTGCGATATTTTTTGTACATTTGAATTTCAGGTTACAAGCATGACTCTCTGCGTAGTCACTCTCTGTGTTATGTACCCACACTCCTGCTCCTGCATTTCTCTTGGTGCATGACCCATCGAAATTCATTTCCCATAAAGGTTTGCTCTTGGACTTAACATCGTTCCGTTCTTGGTGTGGCGTATGAGCTTGTGAAGGGTGACTCATCAGTTGACTGCATTCTATTTCTTGTTCACTCTGAGTTTCATTTTTGGTGCATTGCCCATAGGTTTCTACATCGTTTTCTTCCGAGTCTAGAGTAGCCATTATGTTAAAGTCTATGGACTCTGTTTCGTTGTTTGTATCTCTGTTTTTGAATTCTGGCCCCTCTAAGGATTTATCATTGCAAAAGATAAAGGAGTCTAAATCTATGTGCACAAAGTACAGAGGAGAATTCTCAGGATTTTCAAGGCTACTGACCAAGAATTTTATTTGTGCCTCTCTATACAGTCTTCTAAGTTGGCTAAAGACTGGGATTGTGGCATATGCCCCATCCATCTGCATTGTACCTTGTAGCTTGGATCCCCATGACCTTGATAGTAACATGCCATACTTAGGTGGCACATCTGCCACTACCACATCCATGACCATACATTTGGCTAGAATCTGGGTTAAGTTCACACATAAGTCCTTGATTAGGCCAAGACACTTTACTCTGCTAGAGTCGAATGAATATAAATATTTGGAGGGCCGGGTTATCTCTAGGCCTAAATTTTCCATAACTACCTTAGGCATTAGGTTGTGTGATGCCCCAGAGTCATGCATTGCGTTATGAAGGATCTTGTCATGGATATTGAGACTGATATAAAAAGGGGGTACTACACCTTCCTAAAACTTCCCTTCTATCTTTGGACCAAACAGAAGGGCTGGTTGATCATCACTCAGATTTACGGTGTCACTGTTTTCACCTAGATTTAAAGCTTTCAAAATTTGTCCTTTATATACATCCTGAGTGGCCAGCTCAGTGAGTGGGATAGAAATTTTAATTTTTGCAATCTCACTCTCCAAATTGAAAGTGGACTGACTCTTTGGAATGTTCAACTCTGTTTTGTTAGCCATCACCTTGGTGGCAGAATTAGTTGGCTGATTCTCACTATGTATAGGCTTAGGAACTATTTTATCAGGAGCACTAACTATAGTGCTAGTTCTGCTAGTTGGTTGACTTTGTTTTTCAGTGTTTTGGTTGTCTTTTTCTTTGTTCTTCCCAGAACTCTCAGCTGCTGATTTGTTACTTTTAGTAGCTGCTTTAGAAGTTTTCTCAGGCCTTTTCTTGATGGTAATCTCAGAATCTTTGGGTTTGGAATTTTCTAGGCTCCTTTTGCTTCTAAGTTCATATTGTTCCCTGACCTACATGATGGCATTTTCAAAACCCAACCTGTAATCCTCAGATTTTGATCTTTCCTCATTCCAATATGAGGGTGAGGGCTGATATTCTTCTGTGGAACATTTATGAATTTAGTTTTCTACCTCAAACATTTTTATTGTGTTTCCCTCAGAGTCTTCTATGATTCCCTCATATTCATCAAGAAATTTTTCTTGAAATGGGGGAATAACTTGCTGATCTGAGTCTCTTTGCCTGTTGGGAATGGTATTGTTTCTTCTAAAGTCTTGGTTCTGGTTATGATTTTGGTTTCTGTTATGATTACTAACTGTGACAACCATTTTTTCCATCATTTGCTGTAGCTTTTCCATGTTTTTAGATAGACAGTCATAATTGGGATCAGATGTGGAAGCTATAGTGTCATCTCTATATGTCACTCTCTTTTCATCCCTCATTCTGGCTTTTTTCTCAATTAGATTAGCCTCTACACTCACTGCTCCCTTTTTCATGTCTTCCAATGTGTTGTAATCTCTCCCCCTAAGCTAGTAAGCCATGTCAGCATCAAAGCCTCCAGGGTATTTCACTAGGGCCAAACCTTGGGGAGGTTTCATGTGTGGAGGAAGAGCGTTATAAATGCTATTAAACCTTGTAGAGTAGTCATGGACACTCTCTCCCATGTTTCTTTTAAGGTTCTTGTATTCTGCTAAGATTTGGAGAGGGTTGGCCTTAACCTCCCATTTGTTTATGAAGGTCTGATATAAAACAGGAAGATCTTGGATACTGTTAGGAGGTAGGCCTTTAAACCATTTCTTCACTTCACCTCCTAAGCTCTGGGCAAATATTCTTATTTTGACTGTATCATAATCTATCTCCATGTAATCAAAAGAATCTTCCATCCTGTCTACATGGTGCTGAGCTGTGGTAGACTCCTTTGCAATGAAGTGTGGGATCTTGGATTGATAATCATTGGGTAAGGGCACTAGAGGCTGAGGTAAAACCAGAGGTGCATACCAGGCTGCCATGATGGTATTCTGAGGAGGTAAGGGATTGGCTTGAGCAGTTGGTATCTGGATGACAGGGATAGTAGGACCAGCAGAGGTCTGTTGAATAGATTTATGGTGGTAGAGCCCCAAGTTTTGAATGAAGTGAATATCAGGAGGTGTAAATGGAGGGGTTTCTCTGTCCCTAATGTGTTGACCACTATGAGATGGTGAACCAGGATGCTCAAGGTTTGGCTAGTCTAGAACACTGAATGACCTAGTTCTTGGTAGTTTGTTTGGTAGGTCTAGGTCGAAATTTGGGACTAATAGAGCTATAAAGTCTTCCGGTGCAGGGTTAGCTCTATGAATGTGGCTGGAAATAGTTGGTCCCTTAGGTGTAGGAGATCTCTTGAGGATGCTCTCAGGGTTGTCAACTATTTCATGTGGGTTTGGGTTAGGATAATCTCTTGTGTGAATGGTTCTTGAAGCCAGAATGTTGTTTCTAACCAAGCAGGTTAACCCTACTTGTTACTTCTATTATGGCTGATGTTGTTATGGGGGACGGTCTCCTAATGGAGTCTTATGTAAACCCAAGATAATCAGCAGGCATACTAATCACCAGTCGAGTCTTTGCTCTTTAAGGAACTATGGAGTCGCCAGGTGGAAGGTTTAGGATGCTTCTGGGGGGCACACTGTCCACCACAGTGCTTATGAGATATCCATTTTCAAGGATATCCTGAAAACACAGCAAAATCTAACCAGAGATGGACTGGGAGGGCTTTTACCAGATATTTCACCTCTGAAAGAGAGCGAGATCTGGAGGCTACCTGGCCCTTTCCAGACTTTGTCTAAGAGTGTGGGAGAAACACAACAAGTGGTGTAGAACGTGAATTGCAAGTGGAAGTGTTTCACTACCAACCTAACCAGAGATGTTGGCTTTCTGAGGCTCTTGTGATGTAGTGAGGTGGAAAATACTCAGAAACTCCCCAGCAGAGTCACCATTATGTTGGGGTTCCCATTTTTTGGCTAAATTGGCAAGACCAAAAGATGAGACAACATCAGAACCGCTTTCAGACCTCAGGATCTAGCCCTCTTGGGTCCAAAAAGGGATCTCTCTATATTGGCAAAGGTTTTATTTCTTTGAAGTTCAAATATTAGGGTATTAGGCTAGTTATAGGCACAGAGTTTGTTTGTTTGATTTTTGTTTGGTTGTTGGGGATCAGGAAAGAAGGGTTTGTTATAAGAAAAGACTGAGCAAAGAGGATTTAGGCAAAGGAGAGATCATTTAGAGAAACATTCAAGACCATTGGGCAATGGATTTAGGAAAGGGTTTACTTACTGTTCAATATACAGACTTTCAGTTGGGCTAGTCATCTAAAGCATTGGATCTTAAAGATGACAGTGTGGCTTGAAATGGTAGAAAGAAGGTGAAAGGAAAGGAAACCTCCAAGGTGACCTTTCAGAAATTAGATCCAGGGACAGGACATGCCATTGGACAACCTGTGATCCAAAACCTAAAATGTTAACTCTTCAGACAAGGAACATTAAAGATTCAGAACGCAAAGGTGAACACCTGATATTAGAGAGAGACTTTGAACCCTCAATGCTTTGGCCTCCAGCTTAAGGGAACTTATAAAGGTTTAATCAAGTGAAAAGGACTCTAGTGAGGCAGAGACAAAGATCTAAACTCCCAGTATCCCAATTCATTTAATCAAAGGCTAACAAGAACATCTAAGAACAGTTTCATTAATTCATACATCAGCTAGCAGCATATGTTTTGACCACTACACTGGTTAAATTAGCTTGAAACAATCCTCAGATAACACATACAACAGAAAACATTGAAGGCAAGGAGAGCAGAAACATAGGGTACCTAACAAGGGTAAATCCTATGCCAGATTTTTGATGCGAGCCAGTGGAAATGGAATGTAATGAACTACAAGGTAAAACAAATACAGAGATATAAAAACATCATCGCTGCTTTAAATCAGGATCCAAAGAAATGTGCTTGTCATATTAAAGAGCAACACCAGTCATGTACAACATTGCCAACAACTTGATATTTAGTCTGAAGACATCTTCCTCAGCCTATCTTACAACTTTACACAGAGACTATGTCTCAAAAGAAACAACTTGCAATTCTCAGATATTCGATCAACAACCTTTACAATGAGTTTCTTCATGAATTTTTATAGCTGAAAGAGGAGCATAGGAGGTAGATGAAAAAATAAATGTAGCATTAAAGCTTAGCAGAGGAAGAGGGCTGAGGCCCCATTCTATTTTAAATCCTGGGCATTTATCTTCAGTACTCTTTGGATGAAAGAGTGGTCTTCGTCAGGCTGCAATTTTCTATAGGTATGTCTTTGATGTACTTGTTGTAGCACCTCTACAATACTATGGTGAATAAACCGGGGTGGATAAAAGACTGTGAGGTTTCCCATACCGCATAACTAATGCACTGGTAGCATAGGACTATTGTAAGGGCAGAAAATTTCTCAGGGACAGGAAATAGCATGCAGACGGTATGGGGATTTTGTCCTTTTATGGAAAGAACATTCTGCTGATGGTGAAGCACTGTTGGTGTTGCTATCTGTGCCCAAGGCCCTATTGGGGCCTCTATGTTATTTCTAGGTATTCGATTTGGTACATTGCTTTTTAATTACTGAATTAAGGCTTCAAAAATCTTCGGTTGTTGGCCTTAAATTTTCTGGCTCTCCGCTGATACTCTTTGCCGCACCTTTACTGTTCTCTGTCTATGAAACTTCGAGTTTTAATGGTGTTGGGGAGATCTTGACCGTGTCGTACACTGTCCATTTAATAGAGAAAAATGTTCTGACACTCTCTCGAGAAACTTGCTGTAATATCAAGCTCTGAAACCAGCTTCTCTGTGCACTGTGCCACTACAATAATGCATATGAACCATGGTGGTTTTCCGCCTGCCTGTAACCCTGAAAAACACGTAAACACGTTAAGAAAACCATGCATGGGAGGGTGGATGTAGTGGGGACAATGAGAATGGAAGTACAACCAAGTGAAATGGTGGAACAGTGTAGGGGATGGTGAAAAAATGCAGCGAAACAGTGTAGAATGGTCTGGTGAAAGTTGGCGGAATGTAGCAAATTTTGCGAAAACTGGACATTTAACCTTTGAACGAAATATAAAGGGGACGAATGAAAATGAGATGAAAACACGTGGAATGGGTGACATGGCAGGACCCGGTCAATGGTGGGGCATGCATTTAATTCAGACCGTCCTATCTCAGGAGGAGATCGACGGTTGTAAGTGCATCGGAGGGCGACAGATGGTGGGCCATGGGTCCTATTTGCCTTGGATTAACTCCCAAGCATCTTCATGGAACGATCACCGTTGGATGGATAGCTTCAGATCGGACGATGTACGCGCATATCGTGCCAGGTCCACAGCTGAACTCTAACGCGCGATGAGGGCAGTTTTTCAATAGTGCTTAGAGCCACGTGTCGACCGGTGAATGGTATCGCTACCAAATAAAAAATATAGCCCGCCTTGCAAAAGTGGTGCGATAGAAACTGCTGGTTTCTGCACAGCACTTTGGCGTGGGGACCACTGGGGCAGATGATTTGCGAGTCATATGGACGGTGGATATGTGATCGGAGGGGTGAACAGGGGGGGCCACGGATGCTATGGAGTTTGTGAAGACCGTCCGATCTGTACAGATCGACAGTTAATAGTGCTCCTGATATCCAATTGTGATAAGCGCTTTCCGGGCTAGCACTTGGTTCTAGTGCCTAAGTCATGTGGGGAAACAGTTTTGGGGGCTGGCCAAAGGGGGCTAGGTCTGATATATGTTAAAAGGTGGGTTTTCGGCCCTTTTTAATGCAATTTGAGGCCAGAAAGGGGTAACGGTAGAGGAAAAAGAAAAGAGAAGGGGGAACTAAACCAAACAAGGGGTGTGTGTAGGATTTAAAGGGGAAATGGGTGGTTTAGGGGATTTTGGGAGGGATTTTTGGGGTAAACAAAAATGGGGACTTTGTCAAAGGGGAAAAAGGGTTAAAATGGGACATTCTGCAGGGATACAAGGGGCAAATGAAGGCCTTTCGGAGCACAATTTTTTACAATCAGTGAGACCTTTTGGATGGAAACAGTAGTGAGGATATTTAAAAAGGAAATGGACCCACAGAGGCTTCAAGGATGAGATATTTTCATGGGAAATGTATCTCTTGAAGGCTCATAAAAAAACTTAGCCACCTGTTTGTTTGACAAAAAATTCATAGGGGGCTAACGGTGACCAACCCCTCAATCTTGGTTTGTAGGGTGGAAGAAGCTGGAATTTCGTCAAAAATGTCTGCATAGAGCCCACTAATGAGGTGTTATAGCTCTGTATGTTGCGCAGTGGTGAGGGTACACACAGCTTGTACTTGGGAAACTTCAACGTTTATTTCCTCAATTGTCTGCTCATCAACACTGAGCTACTAGTGCACGCGATGGTCATGGTGTTGAATTTCTTCGAACAAGGAGGTGTGGAGAACCTACAATGATTCATGTGGCAACCTGACTAGATCCAACTATACCTATGGACACGCCTGTACTTGCACTCCCAAGTTAGGTGGAATTATCATGAAGGTTGCACCTGGTAAGGAATAGAGGCAACTTTCTTCTGTAATAAGTGCTGCACTGCTAATTGCTGAAGCCGTTCGTACTTGAATCATACTGGTTTGCAGCGTGTCTATCTTCAGCTGCAGAGCTCCGAGCTCAGCCTAAAGTGTGTCAACCATGGCTTTTTGCTACTCTTCCAGAGCCAACCATTTTTCTTTGGCAGCCAAAGTGACCACGTCTGTGATTTGCTCGAGGTCCCCTTCTGTTAGTGTAACAATTTCATCGCATTCTATTCGTTGAGAGCGCTCCTTCTTTTGTGGCCCTTTAGCCGGTTCACCATTTCACTTTGTTCTGTGGGGAGAGTCAACACCTACTGTCTCCTGCCCTTCTGTACCTAGATTCTGCTGCGACCCCTTCTGTGATGCTGCATCCACACCCTTCTCCATACTACTGAGCTGCGAACCCTTCTGGGAAGCATCTTCTATGCCCTTCCCTGCACTTTTTCCTAGCTGCGAACCCTTCTGTGATGTGGCTCCTGCACCCTTCCCTGTTCTTGTGCCCTGTCCTCTGGTTTCTTTGGTGATGACCTACAGGGTGACTTTCGTGGTGCTCGTTCCCTCAACGCCCTTTGCACCTGTTTTGAAGCCAAGATTCCACTAAGGAGGCCATTGTGCAATCAATCGGTCAATCTCTTCATCTTCCACCATATAGGGGAGAAAAATCCATGCTGGATCCTTGTGGCTTCTGACTTGTACATTATGCATAGTTACCTGGAATGTGGCGATGATTTTATACTTATCATAGATGGCTGGCAATAGATGCGGCCGAGAGTTGATAGCTACTGCGAGCCCACTTTGAAACAACACCCAGAATACTTGATTGTCCTCAATTCACTACACATCCTTATAGTCCCATAAGTTTGTATATCGATCCCCCTCGCACATGTCTAGGGTGAACTCTGGGAGAACCAATTCCTTAGGTTCTTGCCAAGCGACCAATGCCATGAGTAGTAGCAACCAGGAATAACAAAAAGCACGTCCCTGTTCTTGGGATTCGTAGACATTCGCCAGGAACTCGTTGCACAAGTACTGGGACCAATTAAAGTAGATCCCTTTCTTGCACTGGCCTACCAACTGAATCACATATGCAGGGATGGTGGCTACCTGCCATTTTCACATCATCTTGCACGCCAAAAACATGGTGCCCAAATGTGTACCAGGGTCACTGATGGATTTGATGATGAAGCCTCGAGTGTTCCACTCCACATGGTAGTCTTTACGCACCTTATCGATGATCTGCCCCTCATAATTCTTACCAACGCACAGCAGAGGGTTTGGCTCCTCCATGGGGAGACTAGTAATCCGATGAATGAGCGCAACATCGATGGGGATTCGATCTTGGATCCATAAGCAACTATCATGGACCAGGGAAAGCAACTGATGTACCAGATGGTCTGTGATATTGTAGTGGCTGAAATGTGGCATTCTCAGCAGGTTTAGAAGCCCAGATCCTGCCACTCCGCATACCCAGCGCATGGGAACAATCTTTATCCCCTCTTCTTCCTCTACTCTTTCCAGATATAACTCGGGCGCCAACTTGGGGAAGGCCTCCAAATTGGCCAAGTCATGATCATCGAATTTCACCTCAGGAAGCCTGCCAAAGGGTTTTCCAATGATGGGGACCTCTCCTGAGGTTAGTGACATCTGCAGGTAGGTGCGCAGGCCATCAAGATTCTTCAGCGTGCATGTGGAGGGCCTGCAGGGCCGAACAAAGGGTGGCAACCAATTTATTGGTTGGCCTACCTGGGCATCTTCTTGAGAAAATAAAGGTTTCCTTACTAGTTTAGGTGAGGCTATCGGGGCCGCCCCCCACAGGGATTTCACATTTCGAGGAGAAGTGCAAGGCTTTACCCCAGCCCATTCTGTAGGTTTTCGAGACCCTTGTGCTTTCTCTTTTCCCTTCTTCTTTGCTTGAGTTGGTGTGGATATGAATTCTTCAACTTTCGATTCAACTTCCACTACTTCCTCGGACTCTTGCTCTATCGAGACTACTATCTGTGAGAACTGAGCATGATTGGTGGTCATCATTCTTGCATGGAAAATGAACCCTGGGTTGCTACTGTCAGAGGGTTTAGGATGCTCAGACATGAAAGGGACGCAATAGGCACAAAAAATCTTACATCACAAACTTGTCAAGGAAAAACACGCCAAGTACAAGCTATTCAAGCGATACAAAACCCTTTTCCGATCTATCCTTCTCCTTTTATAGCCTTGGCAATCGACCAACGGTTGGGTAAAACTTCACTTGGAACTTACCATCAAGTAAATGGGAAAAAATCTTCGGAAATTGCCTTATTAAATGCCAACTGCTAACTCCTGTCAATGGTAACTGTTGCATTTTACCTGATTTTATTGTTCCAATGGTTATTTTTTTCAACTGCTGTGCGCCCAGCGCACCCCTACGTTCCCAACGGACCTCCTGTGCGCCTATTTCACTTCTGCATCTAGTGCACCTACATACGTATGCACCTTTGGCGCACCCCTCTGAGCTTCCAAACCTACGGTTGATGCTTGTGCGTACCATGGTACCTTATGTTCTTACCTTCCTTGGTGGGCATACTCCACTTCATACAGCTACTCCGGCCATATAGTCATTTGATATGATACAGTTTATGCCAGCTACCATTAACATACATGGGTAGCATATAGCCACGCAAGGTGGCTAACTGAACAACTCCACCATCCGTGAATTCTTTAACTGCATAGGGCCCTAGCCAGTGCTGTCGGAACTTCCCCGGATGTTTCACAAACTAGCTATCATACAATAGGACTAATTCACCCTTCGCCAAGGTCTTTTGTCGAATATTTTGATCATGCCATGCCTTATCCCGAGCCTTCTAAACCTTCCGATGGAAATTAGCAATGAAATGATCTTCCTCTAGAGCCATAAGCTGCGCTAACCGCTCCTCCATGATATCAGTCTCTGCCATATTCCTAAAGGCTGTGATGCGCAAGCTAGGAACAATGTATTCGATAGGCATAATGGCCTCCTTGCCATAGACCATCCTAAATGGTGTTTTCCTTGTCAAATTATTACAGGTGGTTTGGTAACACGACAGATAGGATGCACACATCCCAATCACTGCAATTGGCGTCACAGAACTTAGTGAGTGCGTGCTCCAAGATTTTATTAAAATCTTCGATTGCTTTGTTTTCCTGGGGATGATATGGAGTGCTTTTCACATGACGGATATGAAATTATTTCGTCAAGGCATTAACAAAATATGTACCTCTATCGCTCATCAAGATCTTTAGACATGTAAATCTAGTCAGAATCTGCTCAAAGATGAAGTGCGCATCGATATCTGTAGTGCAATACTTCGCTTCTTGTGCTTCAACCCACCTGGTTACATAATATGTGGCAGTTATAATGTAACGCATGCACATGTATTCCTTCCGGGTGGGTTGATAGGTCCTACAAAATCGATGGCCCATTTGTCAAATGATTGCAGGACCATTTGCAGTTGAAGGGGAATTTCATCTCTGCATGATGGCCTTCCTGTTCGTTAGCATGTATCACAAGCCTTACAATAGTCGTGAGAGTCACTATGTAGGGTAGGCCACCATAATCCAGCTCTCAAGATATTTTGCACCGTTTCTTTCCTTGCATAGTGACCTCTAGCTACGCCGTCATGGGCTTATGACAAGATAGCATGACGTTCATGCTCCAAAACGTACCTTCACAACACTTCATCAACTCCCACCTTATATAGGTGCCCTGCGATGATGGTAAAATATGTAGCACAGGTTACCAAATATTTCTTCTATTGTACCAAATACTCTGCAGGTGCCATGCCTGTAGTCAGGAACTGAATGATGTCAATGAAGTGCACATCCACTACCTTAATAGAAAATAGTTTCGCATCTGGCAATCCATCTTCCAAGTTGGTCGGCTCTTCGCCACTCTTAATTCGGGACAAGTGATCCAGCCCAACATTCAACTTCCCTAGCTTGACAATGATCTCAAAGCCATATTCTTGGAACAACAGTAGCCATCGGTAGATTCCGCCCCCCCACCCCCCCAAACATAGGCTTATTCACCAGGTACTTCAAATCCAAATGATCTGTAAACATTTTGAAGTGTCCTCCTAATAGATAGTGCCGATACTTCTGTAATCCATAGACCATAGCCAAGCCCTCCTGTTCCGTGGTGGAGTAGTTGCGTTCTGCACCAGAGATTTTCCTAATAGAAAATGCAATAGGGTGATCAATGTCTCCATCTCTAGGTTGCATAAGGATCGCTCCCAGGGTGATTCCTGATGCATCTACGTGAACATGGAATTCCTTTGCCCAATCAGGAAAGATGAGAATAGGTGCAGAGACCATATTCTCTTTGAGTAGCTTGAAGCTTTTCTGACATTCGTCATCCCAAAAAAACAAAACATCCTTCTTTAGCAATTTTTCCATAGGCATTGTGATCAGCGCGTATCCTTGAATAAACTTCCTATAGTAGACTGTATGTTCGAGGATTGACCACAGCTGTTTCTCAGTTGTAGGTACTACCAAATTTACGATAATTGCGACTTTCAAAGGGTCAACCATCAAACCCTGTCGAAAAACTATATCTCTGAGCAAGATTCTGAAGGGTATGCAGAATATGTACTTCTTGATATTTAGGGAAATCTGGTGTTTTTTGCAAGCATCCAACATCATATGCAGGTTCAAAACGTGTTTCTTCACTAATCTGAAGATAGTCCAATCATCAAAGTAAACCTCCAAAAATTTGTGTATGAACTCTTTGAAGACTGCGACTACTACTCGTGAAAATATGGCAGGGGCATTCTTGAGTCCAAACGACATGACCGTATACTGAAAGGATCCCCATTCAGTAGCAACGTAGTTTTGCTGTGATCTTTAGGTGCGATTCTGATCTGATGGTAGCCTGAGAACCGATCAGTAAATGAGTACGCTTCTTGACCTCTTATGCTATCAAGGATTTCATCTAAGAATGGTGTGGGAAAGGGATCATGTACACAGGCATTGCTTAATTTGCGTACGTCCACATAGATTTGCACTTCCCCCTTTGTCTTTTTCTGTAATATTCCCAAATTTTCACATCATATTTGGAATATTAGAGTTCTTGATTTTCTTAATGAATTAAGTAAATAAAAGGGCAGAGAGACCCACAAACCTCAAAGATGAATAAAATCCACTTTTAATGTGTGAATGTGGATATTCTAGATCTAGATATAAAAACATGGAGTAGTGGAGCAGCTCCATTAATGGAGATCATGTCTCATTTATGAGATATATTATGGAGGATGAAACATTCAAATAAGATCATGGATCTTAAATATAAAATCATGAGGATCTTTGATAAGTTCAACTGAGATCATAGTGCATTCAAAGAATATCATGAAGCACTTATGATAATATAGTGGAGGAAGTGGTGCATTCAATGCACATATGATGGAGAGGGTGATCACCCGATGAGAACTTCATGGAGGACATGAGGCTACATCACAGTCAAACATGGAGACTATGTCCACATGTACAATGCATATTTGGAGTGGGCCTAGGCGATGGAAGGCTCATGCATATAATGAAGGTGAAGGCACAATGGAAGGCATGACTTGGATTATTCATTTATTGATCTGTTTAGATCTAGATATATCTTAGGGAATTTTTATCTAGACTTGGGATGTTTAGCAGAGTTTACAATGCTCTTTAGCACAGGGTGTTCCCAAGTGGGAATCCCACCTCTTTCTTTGAGTAGCTTTGGAAAGAGGATTGTTCTTCATTCCTTATTAGGCATTGGTGCCATCTTTAGGAGGTTGTTTCTAGCATTCAACTAGGAAACCAGTGGAGGATTCATCCTACCACTTTGTTCTTCACATCCAACCTTTCAGTAGCAGCAGATCTACATCCGGCATTCAGTCCATTGGGTTTTACCTCCATGCAGAAACAGTCCCTTCAAGGTTGTGTAGTTCAGTCCTGTAGATGTATTGGAGGAAGGAAGTTTCCAGTATTTCAGCTGGAAATCCTGTGAGGGATCATCTCCTCACATTGGATCTATTGTTTCCATCACTTAGGAGCTGATTTGACACATATAGCGGTAGGCTATTGAGCCTCCCTCTTTGACAGCGTAGTTTTATGAAGTTGTTTTTTATCCAGCAACTACTTTCATTGGAGGAGATTGGAGGAGATAGGTCTTGAGATTTTAGCCCAACGATCTAGTGAAAGGGTTAGCCCTTCTTGCATAGATATGATTGTGCATCATTGCAGCCATCATATCATCAGATCTAGCTTCATATCTGCATTCCCAGTAGCATATATGTGAAGCCCTAAGAGGGTGGTTTTCTTAGACTTACAGATCTGAGAAATCCTTTCTGGGTTATCTTGGGAATCCATCATTGAGCCCAGATCTACAATTTTAGCATCATCGGAGCTCCCATTATGCCCAGATCTGAATTTTTATCTTTTAGGCAGTTGTAGTCCAAACAGTTGCAGCAAGGACAATGCAGTTTACCTTCCAGCAGTTTAGCAGTTACACAGTCCCTCTTGGGAAATCATTGCAGGGTCATTCTGGGCCACCCTCATGGCTTGAGTGTCTCATATTTTGAGCACACTATTATAATTCCTTTTTCACCTCCAATATAATAAAATGGATCAACTATTTCTGTGCACTTTGATGTGTATATAGATTTATTGTTTACTTTGTTGTCATTCTTATATTGTGTTTCAATATTACTGCATTCTCCCTTTTGCGATATTACAGTGGTATCAGAGCATGATCTTTGGCTCAGCTTGTGGACACTTCATCTTTTTGCATCAAAGGAAGAAGCAGATAGATGAGATCTATCATGAAGGAGGATTACAGTCTTGCCACTCCTCTCTTTATCTGCATGAAAGATCTCTCCAAGGAGGTCAATAAAGTGGAGAAGGAAAGGAAAAAAGAAGATCCAAGAAGAGTTTTTGATGAGGAAGGTCCAAGCACTTCCTATAAACAAAGAATAAAACCAAAGAATTATAGATGTCCTCATAGATCTACTATGCCCACTTTCTTTGGAGAAGGTGAAGGGTATAACAATGAAGAAAGAAGAAAACCTGAGACTCATGAGACTCTTAGTCTGTATCTTGAAGATTACAAAGCACAGTCTAGAGCATTCAGGGAGAGTATAACTCTCCAAGAATTCTTCCAAATCAAAGAAGAAAGAGGATCCTATAGCAGTAATAGAAGGAAGAGGAAAAATAGATTCTATTTGCCTACATTTGATGGATCTTCCTCAAGCACTGTTAAGGCTTGGAGGAAAGAGTTAGATGCATTTTTTAGGCTACATCCTATAGCTAAAGAAGAGGCTGTCCAAATTGCAACACTTCATTTTTTAGGTGAAGCCAATGATTGGTGGTTTGGTCACATGGAGCATGAAAATGTGACTAAATATTCATATTTATTTCACAAGTTGAGAAAGAAGTTTGATGTGAGAAAACTAGATATGTGTCACAAAGAGACATCTCCTAAGGAAACAAAGAAGGATGTCAATCTTGTCACTCTGGACAAGAAGTCACTACATTCACCACCAGTTGTAGAAGTACTTGCATCTGGAGAAGAGACACTTGCAACTTTGTAAGATATTCTTAAGCTCTTGACACATAGAGTCCCATGCATGATTCAAGAGATGCATGAGGAAGAGGAGGAATATTCCAGCGCTAGTACACTTGGAGAAGAGCAACCATCCCTCTTACCAGCAGTTGGAGACACTATTGTCCCAGTTGGAGGAACTCTTGTGTTCTGGCAAGAGGATCCCACACATGAGTTGATCCAAGGTATGCATACACATTCATCACCTATTGTTTCAGTATATCTTATTGAAACTTATGGGGACATGCTTTCAGGGCTAATGCATAACCAAGGGTTAGAAAAAAATGCTGATTTTAAGCAGCAACATATCACAGCACAGAGGACCCTTGATCTAATCAAGGAGGAGATGAAGAGCTGTCCCAGTTCATCATTGTTGAACTACATTCAACCCTTTGAGTTGAAGTGTAGAGTTTCAAAAAAAGGGATGAGCATGATCGTATGTACAATGACTGGTTATGAGATCAGTATTGTGCCTTGCTTTGAGACAAAACATGTATTACCATGCAGATCTATAGCGTTGTCACTTAGTAACAATGATAAAGGAGGAGCCCCATAATTATTGGATCATTTTGAAGGTAGCGTCACTCATGAAGCAATGGAGGTAAATATGGTAGATGGAAGACATATTGAGATGAGGAATCTTTTCTCCTTTCTTGATGACACTTTCTCAATGAGCATCTCACTGCTCAAAGAGAAACTTCTACCTGTAGCAGATCCAAAAATTCATTGGTTTTGTAGGGCCTTTGGTGAAAAGAGAATCTCCTTGAGAGATCTCATTGGAGGTGCACTTCAACATTTCATGAAGTGCAAAGTTGTTCAGCAGTTTGGGGAGGTTGGTATTCTACAAAGGGAGGATACCATGATTATGTAGTACATCATTCATCATCCACATTGAGATGAGTGGGTGGGGATGATAAGCAAGGGGTTGCATGATCACTTGCAGATATATGACATGGGCCAGCAAGCTTGGTTACATTGGTTGCTCTTGGGAGATCTTTTTCACTACCCAAAGGCTCCTATTTCTTTGATCCATGCCTTGAAAAACACTTATGAAATGAAGAAGAAGGCATGGCTGCGCTGGCTACTCTTGGGTGAGTATGGTTACCACCCAATAGCTCATATTTTTCTGATTCATGCCTTGTGTATCAATGATAGAATGCATCAAAAGAAGGCATGTTCATTTTGGTTTCCCTTGAGAGATTTTGGCCATCACATGACATCTCCTATGTCTATGTGTTTTGTAATGGGTAGAACTTGGCATAATACTCTCATGATGTGTATTGATGGTGTTTTCTTGTATTGGGATGATGTGACATTCCACATGTCTATCAATATGTTTTTACTCCATGATGCACATGAGGAGGAGATAAAGTAGCAAAATCTCTTGTTTCTGTGGTTGCTTTTGGGGGAGTTTGGCTTGTCCATCTTACATGGAGGAGATGGAGGATGGTAGCAAAGGGCCTTACTCCGGTGGCTACTATTGGGTGAATATGGTTTGATGCCTTTGTCTACCCATATATCTCCTTTTCTTCTTTTTCATAACGTTGGAATGATGCTTGGATCCAACAAGACCAACAGGGCTAAGGGTGAGAGCATGTCAATGCTCAATCAAGTTCATAAAGCATGAGATGAAGAGATGTATTGTGAGATGGAGATTTTCCTTTGTGGAAAGAGCCACTTTATTTTATGTATCTCATGTATTAATGATGACGTTGGACATCATATGGTTGTCACTTGGTACTTCACGGTGGAAGGAGGACATCTAACTATACAGTTGGAGGTCATTCTATATATTTTTGAAAGACAACTTTGGAACCAAACATGTATAACACATTGTAGCAAATGGAGGAAGCCTTCCTTATGTGGATCTCATTGGGAGGGGAAATAGATGGCTTTGCATCTACTTTTGGAGTTTCTTGAGGACAAGCAACATTTTTCCGGGGGGGACTGTAATATTCCCAAAAGTTCACATCATATTTGGAATATTAGAGTTCTTGATTTTCTTAATGAATTAAGTAAATAAAAGGGTGGAGGGACCCACAAACCTCAAAGATGAATAAAATCCACTTTTAATGTGTGAATGTGGATATTCTAGATCTAGATCTAAAAACATGGAGTAGTGGAGCAACTCCATTAATAGAGATCATGTCTCATTTATGAGATAGATTATGGAGGATGAAACAGTCAAATAAGATCATGCATCTTAAATATAAAATCATGAGGATCTTTGATAAGGTCAACTGAGATCATAGTGCATTCAAACAATATCATGAAGCACTTATGATAAGATAGTGGGGGAAGTGGTGCATTCAATGCACATATGATGGAGAGGCTGATCACCCCATGAGAAATTGATGGAGGACATGAGGCTACAATGCAGTCCAACATGGAGACTATTTCCACATGTACAACGCAGATTTGGAGTGGGCCTAGGGTATGGAAGGCTCATGCATATAATGAAGGTGAAGGCACAATGGAAGGCATGATTTGGCTTATTCATTTCTTGATCTGCTTAGATCTGTATTTGTCTTAGGACACTTGGGATGTTTAGCAGTGTTTGCAGTGTTGTTTAGCATAGGGTGTTCTTGACGGGGAATCCCACCTCTTTCTTTGAGTGGCTCTAGAAAGAGGATTGTTTTTCATTCCTTATCAGGCATTGATGCCATCTTCAGGAGGTTGTTTCTAGCATTCAACTAGGAAACCAGTGGAGGATTCATCCTACCACTTTTTTCTTCACATCCAACCTTTCAAGAGTAGTAGATCTACATCCAGCATTCAGGCCATTGGGTTTTACCTCCATGCAGCAGCAGGCCCTTCAAGGATTGTGCAGTTCAGTCCTATAGATCTATTGGAGGAAGGAATTTTCTAGTATTTCAACTAGAAATCCTATGAGGTGTCATCTCCTCACATTGGATCTATTGTTTCCATCACTCAGGAGCTGATTTGACACATCTAGTAGTAGGCTATTGAGCCTCCCTCTCTGACAACACAATTTTCTAAAGTTGTTTTTCATCCAGAAGCTACTTTCAGTGGAGGAGATTGGAGGAGCTAGATCTTGAGATTTTAGCCCAAGGATCTAGTGAAAGGGTTAGCCCTTCTTGCATAGATCTAATTGTGCATCTTTGCAACCATCATATTATCAGATCTAGCTTCAGATCTGCATTCCCAGCAACATATATGTGAAGCCCTAAGAGGGTGGTTTTATTAGACTTACATATTTGAGAAACCTTTTCTGGGTTATCTTGGGAATCTATCATTGAGTCCAGATCTACAATTTCAGCATCATTGGAGCTCCCATTATACCTAGATCTGAATTTTTATCTTTCAGGCAGCTGTAGTCCCAATAGTTGCAGCAGGGACAACACAGTTTACCTTCCATCAGTTCAGCAGTTACGCAGTCCCTCTTGGGAAATCATTGCAGGGTCATTCTAGGCCACCCTTGTGGCTTGAGTGTCTCATATTTTGAGCACTGTTGTACTTGATTTTTCACCTCAAATATAATAAAATGGCTTAGCTATTTCTGTGCATTATGATGTGTATATAGATTTATTGTTTACTTTGTTGCCATATTATATTGTGTTTCAGTATTACTACATTCTCCCTTTTGGGCTATTACATTTTCTCCTGCACCACCATCGGACTTACCTACTCCGACTGTTTGACTGGTTCGATAATACCAGTGATGAGCATTTTATTGATTTCTTCCTTAACCTTTTGCTTATACCTAGGATTCAGTCGATAAGGGAATTTCTTCACAGGGCGCACATCTGGTTTTAACAGTGATGCGCATGACCCCTAGGTACCCTGTGATCCCCTTAAGCCCCGAAAACTTTGTCGGGAATAAATCCTGATATCATCATCCCAGTAATCCCCAATTTTAGCCAACTTAGGTTGTTCTTCTGTGTCGATGTTGACTTCTCGTAGCTATAGAGGCTTCATAACATCGATAATTTGTAGCAGGGGTCCAACAACTGCGCGTTCCCCTTCTGATTATGGGATGGATACACTTCATGGATCTTCATCACATTCTTGTATTGCTATATTGCAACAATTGACAATATTCTGCATCTTTGTTTCCCATGTGGGGGCCCCAAATGCTACGTAAGGGTATGATACATTAAATACGAAGGTATCTATATCCCGCAGAGCTTCATCAAGCACCTCCGTGCCCCCTGTTAATCCAAATGTTCCTAAAAATTCATCCTTTAATGTTTCCCAGTGGCGGGTGCACTGATGTAGCTCCGCATCTAAGTACCATGCAGTGGGAATTGGTCCCAAGGCATGAATAAATAGGTGAACCCATTCTTCTGTAGTCCGGTCACACCATTTCTCCATCCAAGTGAAAAAATGTTCACGCGAGTCCCCCGGCCCAAGGAATGTCTTTACACGCAAGTGAACTGGAGGTTCAAATCGCAGGATCATCATATCCCAACACTCTTCCAAATCTTGGAATGCCCCCTTATGCGTAACCCACCACCTCGCAGGTGTTGCACACATGTCTAAATTAACACTAGTACGTTTGGTCAAAATTCAGACACTTTAGTTCTGACACTTTTGACATATTGTCAGAAATTTCCCCAATTTTTCTCAATTTTTAAATCCTACCAACAACCGTCGCTATACCAAGATATAGAGACATCGTCAGTATTGTGATGATTACGAATGTCATTGGTACACTGATGGTTCGGGACACAATGTTGGAAATGCGACATTTCTAAGACATGAGTCGGTATTACTACATTTGGAGACACGGGATAAACATCAGTATTGCGACAGTTTGGGGATAAACGTTGCAATAGCGACGTTTAGAGACATTAATTTGATAGGGTCACGTCAAAGGAAACATTAACCTGTTAGGGCCACATTGAAAGGCTAAGCGTTAAAATGGTAATGTGCGACAAAATTGGGGACATATAATACATAAGACTAATTATATATAAGATATTGTATATATTATATTTTATCTTCCACTAAGGCTTATTTCATGCCATAATATTCTTTCCCACTCTATTCTCCTTCCCCCATAGCCAGACCATCTATCTGTGATTTGAATCACCACAGAGTTATCAACAGACTTCCCATACAACTCTTTGTCAACATAAACCCCATCCATTCAAGTGTTGAGACATTGATTTGGTAGGGTTGCATCAAAGGAGACATTAATATGATAGGGTCATGTCAAAGGAAACATTGATCTGCTAGGGCCACATTGAAAGGCTAAGTGGAAAAATGGTAATGCAGTTTCTTCATGCTTCAATATTGTTCAGTTTGGCTTCAAAACTCATGTGCATGTACTTCTCGCATAATCAGTTCATGTTCTTATTTAGTTATTTTTATTATCTTTTATGTCTTGCATTTCATGTATATTTTAGAGATCTGGAAATCAGATTGTTTTTAGCTTGAGAGGTACATCTAGAGCACCTTCATTTTAGTACAACAATTCCCTTATTTTCACACCTTAGACTGCATGCACCAAAGACACAAAAAAAGGCACTTATATGATTTTTCTTCAGCCATAGGTTTAACCTTTTAACTCTAAATTTTGTAGTAAATGGGTGTAAGTTTGGCCCTTGAAATATATAAATATATTAAGGGGGTTTTATGTTTCCCAAGACAATTCCTAGCCATCAAATCCAACATATTATTAAGTGTTGGTTTGTTTTGCCTTTGAGTTACCATGCAAGTTTCTTGGTTAGATTTAGATTTGCAGATATCCTAAGCCACATATTTGTATGGAGGAGTGTTTTGTAAGGCTACACAACATAAATATTACATTTGAGACCATTCATTGGGTGGTTGTAACACAAGCCTTTGAAATTAATGAGGTTTCTCACTAATTGTTTGTCTAAATGCCTCTAACAAGATTTCTTTATTTTATGCAATAACCTTACTTAAGTTGAGTGTTGTTGACTTGTATTCACATTGGAAAGTAGGGTATGCTTTTAAATAATTATTTTTTGGTCTATAAATACATTTTTTATGGGTTGATGTATAATTCCTTCATTTGCTACTACCGTTTATTTGATATAGTTTTGTTGCATGCAAAATGTTTGAAGAAACTCTTGACTTAATTGCTACACATGTAGTAGTGTTCACTTCTTGTCATGGAATTTTAGTTACAAGCTCATATATGAAGACTAAAGCTATTCTCTGTGACCTAAAAATATAAGGAAAACAAGATACATGCATCTACTTCAGATATGCCTTATAACTTTTAATTTGAGTTTTGTTTGAGTCTGTCACCAAAGTGTTTGACAAAATATTTGAGTGAACTCTGTCACATGGATTTTAGGCTTGATGGTATTTCTTATCATAAGGATTATTTGTCTTTCCATATGGTTAATTTCATAGAACTTTTCTCCAATATTATTATCATAGAGATGTCCTATTTTCTGTATCAAAACTTGAATATGCTTCTAAATGACCTTGAAAGAGGGTCAACAACAATGGAAAGAGGGGCAATGACATGTGCAATGGAGAAAATTTGGTTGAGTGATGAGTGAACAAAAAAGTGCAAAAAGGATTATAATTCAAGGCATCTAAGGTTAGCAAAACTTTACTTTATTATTTATAAAAAATGAGAAAACTGATAAAAAAACCCAATTTTTCCTTCAAGTTCAAATTCAACTTCAATTCAACTTGAGGTTCGGTCATGAGGTTTGAAGAACCTAATCAAACCTAAGAATTTTCTTTAGGTTTGTTGAATTTTAAACCTCAAGTTTGAATTTTTGTGAACCATGTGACATAGATGGTATCAATGTTTTTAGCTTGCCAAAGGGATTGCTAAGCTTCTCAATGCTCATAGTTAAGAGCCTTTAAAAGTTAGACCACAAATATCAATTGCATCATAGGCTGATAGAATATGTTTCTCTTAAGAGGCATTAAGGAAAATCAGACAAATACCACCATCTACCTATAATTCTCTCTGCCTTTTTTCTACTCTTTTTCCTTCCAACATGAATCTAAGATGCTTTGTGCACCAACTGGTGGATGGGTAAAATCATAGACTAGTTTGTCTATTACTTGAGATGTTTGCATCATCTCCAAAATGTTACAACCCTTAAGGAACATCCCTCACCTAAATTTTGAAGGCCTCTCCCAATCTTTGTTGCATGCCTCTTTCCTTTTTTTTTTGCATCTCTATATCACGATTTAAGATGTCTTATTTGGACAAGCAACTAGATTGTTGTCAGAAAGTGTAGCCACGTAGTATACAAGTTGGTTTATACCCCCAAAGTAATTATCATTGTATCATTCACATCTTACCCAAGAACCCTCAAAGTTTATCCCAAATTGCCAACGTTGTCTAAGATTTTTTATAGTGGTTTTGAAGAAAATTTCAAGCCTTAACCAAACTAACCTAGAAATTCAAAGATGGGAATTTGAGGGAAAAAAGAAATGTGAAATCTTATGTATCAAAATGTAGTCCCAATTTTTTTCGAACATTCTGCTTATAGTAACTTATAACTTTTTTTGAGCTAAGTGGCCATGCTATGAGGGGCATCCCTATTCAATCAAAACCAATCAGGAGTTGCACCTGGTCTCATCTACACCCACTCAAGAGGTTTTGAATGTGGATCTATGTGTTAATACAAGCCTAATCACCTCACTGTTAGCTGCTATGCACCACAGCCATGGGCTGTAGCCTCTATTTTTCCTGTTATACCCATCAAAACCCATTCTAAATGCCTTCAAATGGTTCAATGTTGGTTCTAGACGGCTCCATGGCACTCCCAAGACACCCAAGCACTTGAAGAAAATATCCTAAGATAAATAAATTTAAGAAAACAAGAAATGTTAGTTGACTGAATCTTTTGCTAGCTGAAAATCACCTTAAGGCCAAAAGATTACAACTAGCTTGTTAAATCACTTGAAATTATCCTTAAAACCCCAAAAATCTGCTTGCAAATGGCCTTCGAAAATTTTTAACAAATGACTTTGTGTTCAAGTCAGGGGGTTTCAAAGGAAAAGACAAGGTGAAAAACTCCCTCTTATCCCGAAAACCGCCAGCAACATCAAATTGGGATTCCGAGGCTACATGCTAATTTTGAATATTACATTCCCCTTGACCATGATGTTGTACAACACCATCAAGCGTGAGCATCATATCCAAAAAAGGAATGAAGGTGTGTGTAACCACAATCTAGCGAAAAATCCATATATAGCATACTGCAACCAATCCATTGTATAAAAAATCACCAGTGGAATCTCATGCCATATGTGGTGACTGGTGATAATAGATCCTACTAGTATCATAGTGTTTTATATGTGAAATCCACTTGTTTCCACAATATGAGAGGAACACTCTTAACAACTTTGTACCATTTTTCTACTTTATCAATAATTTTTTGACTCAAAACATTTGATTAAAGTCATTTAGTTTCCCTAGCTAATGATATGCTTTCTTGATATTCTCCATATTTCCATGGCTTATGTTAATCAATAATTTTTGACATGGATAACAACTTATTAAAGTAATTTAGTTTTCCTAAATTGATGCCGAAACAAAATTCACCCCTAGCTTGAAACTTGCTTTGCTAAAATTCAAACACAAAGTGTGTACTGCTCACCATTACCACCAATTTAACAGTATTGACAAGGTCTTCCTAAGGCAGTAAGATGGTACCATGTCCAGGATCTTTTTGTTTGTGTGCTTGACCAGGTTCGTAGTGTCACATTTTGTAAGTTCCTTTACAGTTCATAATTCAAGATGAAGCTTGTTCATGATTGTTATCTCGTTTTTTGTATGTGTTTTTTCCTCTATTTAATTGTAAGTTTGAACATGCTTTTAAACATTGAAACATTTTTTGTTTTTATACTATTTTTATACTTACTTGTTCTTGTTATGGTGATATAACCACCATTGTATTGTATCCATCTTATCACATTCCCTTGGGTTGTAGTTAGGTACAAAGGAACTCCAACCAGATCCAATATCACATTCCCTTGGGTTGTAGTTAGGTACAAAGGAACTCCAACCAGATCCAATTTCCTCACATTCCAGTTACAAGGACCATTGGAATAATTGGCACATACCACATTGACTCAATTTTTTGGCCATCTTCATTCAAGTAGTCCAAGAGTACATCATGATTACCATGTTGGAGATCAACTTGTTAGAATTATGTCATTAATCAAAGGAGGATGATTCTGGATGCTTAGAGACACATCCAAAAGAAATTTCCAATGTTTCAATGTGGTGGCCAAGAGCATGTTCTTCATATAGGAAAAAGTTTGTACATGGATTGTATCCTACCACCACCCTAAGTGAAGACAATTCTCTCAACTTAACATAGAAATCATCTATTTCAGGATGACACGTGTACACTATGACAAATTAAATGCACTTTATTCTAGACCTAAATCTAGTTGTATATGTAATTCACACATTATTTCACTCAACATTATATAAACATTGCTAAGGAACCTATCAACTACATTTTCAAACCATCAACCATGGATGGGATGTATATTTGCAAATCGGCCATGGAATCACACTTTGAACCAAAGCTGTTCTAATGACTTGTTAGTGTATCCTTGGTTTTGGATTCAAATGTAGGATTTTCAATCAAAGAATTGACAAAGATCCATAAATGATTCTTTATCGTGTGTTCTTTCACTATGGCTGTCTTGTTCTTCTTATTTACAATGTTCATCACATGGGTTATTATCTGGTTTGCTACTACATCAACGTCGGAACCACCTTTAATGGTATCTATTCCATTAACAAAGATGAGGTACTGGTGTTTGTACCTCATGTCTTTTCTATGTGGATAGTTAGTTGATTACTTCTACATGCAGTAATGAACTTAGAAATGCACTTTATTCTAAACCTAAATCTAGTTGTATATGTAATTCACACATTATTTCACTCAACGTTATATACACATTTCTAAGGAACATATCAACTACATTTTAGATATGTGAATAACCACACCAGTATATGCGTATATCTTTATCTATGTAGCTATGGGTTAGATATGGATCTTACATTCAGTTTATTAAGGACCAAGAGATATTTTTAAGGCATGTACCACTTAGCCATGTATACCCATATTTTAGTAATATAAATCCATTAAGTATGGACACACACCAGGAATGCCTATCAATTAGAGGTCTGAGCTATGGGATGCATTATTCCTTCCACCTTACAGGAATTACCTATACAAGAAACTAGATCCTAGGTTGTTCCTTAACCATAATGAATGTAGAAGTCCACTAATTTTGAAGGAATTCTCTTCGTGGTAGTCACTTTAGTGGGAATATGGGTCTATATAAATATATTATAGTAACTGGTTACAAAGCCACTTCCAAGGCCAGTAGAATGTGTTAAATCCAACCAATCATGTGACTCTATGTAAATCATTTCTAGTACAAATCATATCGAAAATCAGTCCAATGTGTTATTCTTTAGGCATCATAGTTTATAGGATAGAGTTTAGTGTAATAATAGTAGCATTCAACACAATAGTAAAAACATATCAACATTCGACATAATGAGAACAATAAAAATAGAAATCATATAATAGTATGCCAACATATCAACCAGAACAACAAGATTGATTGAAGCAACAATTGTAATGCAGGAATATTTGGTGATTCCATTTTAGATAGTGGAACACTAGAGAAAGAATGAGGGATAAATGTATTTATAAAGACTTCTAACCTCAAACACTTCATTTCCCTCCAAAATTTCCCTCTAAAATAATTCTAACTCAATCAAAACATGTGTCAATATTTTTTTTCGTTGTCTTTGGGATGGACTCTTGAGTCCCAAGTTTGAGGTCAAGACTCCCAAGTAGGGAAAGTGGGGAATTCCACCAGGGGAGTACCTAGGGAGTACTTGTCCCAGAGCTAACTCAACAAGAATCAACCATTCTTAAGAGTAGGGGAAAATTTTAACACTAGTATAATAGATTCCGAGGAATGTTTATTTCAATTTTACCAAGATGAAAGAGTATGTTGAGCCCACATGAGTTTCTATATCCTATTTATCCATATGTGGCTTTGTGAGTTTATGCATTATAATGTCTTGCAAAAGACAACAACATTTTAGAACAGATGGATATTCTTGGATAACTGGTATGATTGTGAAACTTCCATGCAAGCCACCTGTTTCTAGGGCCAAGTGGTGGAATTTTGAGCTCATACACTAGCTGAAGCAATTGTAAAACTGATCATCTC